>WEIV01028648.1:5860-26543 GCA_013390005.1 Calyptomena viridis | reverse complement strand
CCGCACCCACTGCGGCTCCGCGCCGCGCCTGCGGGCCCGCTCCTGTCCCCGGTCCCAGCGCCCCGCAGGACTCCCTGCCCGGGCACGGTCCAGCTCACCCCACCCGTTCGCCTTCTTCGGCTCTGGCCGAGCGGGGAGCCGCCCCCTCCGCCCCCCGCCCTCCGCATCTGGAATCCGCAATCAAGAGCCCGATTTTGTCATTTGGAAACACTAATTATCTAATCACGCGACGCTGCAGAGCGTACTTGTCTGCCCAATTAGCTAGGACAATTATTAAAATTCGGGGGCCTAATTATGTCTCAATTTAATGCTGGCAAACTCGCGCACAGCGCAGTAATTAAAATCCTCCCCTCGCCTCTGCCTTTAGGGCAGCGGCTGATGGGACCTGTCAGGGGCCGCGCCGCGCCGAACCAGCCGAGCGGATTGTGCTACATGACCCCGCATTGTTAAGTGTGTCAACATATTAACCTGAATTCCCTTCAGCCCCCGTAATCACATTTGGAATGAGGAAGAAAAGGGGCTAAAACATGAAGCATTTTATTAAAAAAACATAAATTTTTTTTAATTAATGCTGTAAGAGATCTGACGCGGCTTGAGCTACCAAATGCTGCAAGTCATATAAGACTGGTGCTTCTAATTACCAGTAAAGGAAGGTTTGCTCTTCTCTGTTAAGACGACTTCCCTCTCCTCTCATTTAAAGCAAATGATCTTTCTTTTGGGTAGTGTATTTTTTAAAACCCAGCTAGTTGGCTTCCAGTGATAAAGTTGATTACCAGTTTTTTGTTTGATGATGGAGCACAAGTGAATATTGACTTCTGTGAGAATCAAACAGACAACCGGAGGCATAAATAAAACGGTCAGGATTTAACACTTGAAAGAAGTTAATAAAGTTGAAAATTAAAAATCATAATATTGGGATAATTTCTAAATATTTATTTTTGCTCCGGTCTTAAATTTGATAACAAGTCAGTGCTAAAACACAGACAAGAACTGGAGTTAACCCTGTAATCTGTATTCCTGCCCAATGTAGCACAGGCACCTGTCACAGATGAGAAGCCCCTCAGCCCACGTCCCTCAGTGATGGCCACTGCAGACAGAAGACTGGTCTTCTGGCCTTGGCAGCAGAAGCCTGCCCCTTTAGCATGTTTCTTTTTGGCTGCCAAGGAAGGTGGTTTCTCCATCTTCAGTTAGTGAGTTCTCTGGTGTTTGGGACTACAGAAACAAACGTTAATTCCCTGAGCAGGGAAGGCCTGTCTGATGTGTGCGAGGGAGGGAGAGAGGGGGACTCTCCTCCCACAGTGCATGCCCTACATCTTGGAAAAGGCCCTGCTCCCAGTCTCCTCGGATGGTAAACTGAAGTGCAAACCTGTGTTCTGGCTTGTTCCAGTGGCTGTCAGCATGTTTTCCTCTTGTCAGCAGCAATTGACTGGTCAGGTTCACCCTTGTACAGTGATTGTAACAGCTCATTGACAGACTAGTGACCCAGCCGGACCTGATAATGGAAAACTATTGATTTCTAGGGGCTCAGCAGTTCTAAAATGAATGCCCAATACAATGTCATCAGCTGTCTTGGACTCAGATATCCCTTGGACTTGGATAAAGAGACAATTGCCTATCCTGACAATTTACTTGCAAAAAACATACTGGATACAAAAAATGAAGTGGCCTTTCTCAGTTTCTCCCCAATAAGCAACAAGAGAACAATGCCCAGGAAAATGTCAAGAAACAGCAGCCCAGATGTGGTGATGGTGACTCCAACTGTCTTTTTAACCAAGGAGGCCCATGACAGCCTCTCCGGGTTTTAAACATTTGCCACCTGAAGAATAAGCATGTAGGTGAGTGACACTACACTCCACAGCCATCCACCAGTCTCCAGAGAGCAAGTAACACAACAGGCAGAAAGGCTGCCAGGAGATGTAACCCAACAGGGATCACAATTGTCTTCCATCTGCAGGAAATCAAAAAGGCTTGAATAAGGCCACGATGCTTAAGATAATCACATACCCTCCTGTGTCACAATAAATACTCTGGGCTGAGGAGGATGTCAGGTGATAATGATAAATTCTGGTTAATAAAAATCCAATAGTGCAAGGTGAAATTTTAAATTTTTACAGCAGCCCTCATACAGTTGAGATGCTTTTGGATTAAAAAAGTACTGCAAGTCCAATTGAAATTTTGGGAGGGGGGAGATCAAGATTTGCAGAAGATTTGTTTAAAGATTTGCAGAATTGTATGGACTGTTTGTCATAAGCAATAATGTATACAAGTTTAAATGGGAAGAGACATGAGTATGGCAGCCTTCTTGGAAAATGTTTAACTTTAGGGGGAAAAGCAAGAGCTCAAAGATTCAAAGACTCTAAGTATTTTTTGGTCTTAAAAAGCCAAAATGTGGTGTATACTTCTTTAGTGGATTATTCCACACAGATAAAGCAGCTATCACAACTTCCGTGTCCCTGTGACTGACAGACAGAGCTCAAACCTCACTGACACACAAGCACATTAGGAAGTCAGTGAGATGTTTAGCAGCACAAGGTCTATGGAAATAGGGATCAGAGAGAGACTGGCTTTCTGTGGGATACCAAGAACTTGCAGGACGTGATTCACTGTGCCCCAAACCTCTTTGGTAGGGTTTGTAGCCTTCCAGAACTTGACATCTTCCAGATGAACCAAGTTTCCTATAAGGAGTGGAGGAAGAAACAAAGATACTTACTCTGGCAGATGCCAGCACACATTTAATTCAAGTTCTAACACCAATGGAGATTAGAACAGCTTTGTGATCCTGGCAAAAAAATTCAAGTGACCTTGGGGAGACATTTTTAATTATGAACAACTGGTCAATTTTATCAGAAAAATACCAGCCTTTTCTGAATGCATTTTCATCTTTTGTAGCCTTCTGCTCTGTGGCTTCTCCCCATATGTGCCTCATACCCCTCACGTCATTGCTGTCCACAACATGCACACACATGTATTGCCTTTGCCTTCCCCTGACAACAGGCCCAGCTCTGTGATGTGCTACATACACTCGTCAAGAGGAAATGACTGCACAGATTACATTAACATGACTGCTGCTGAATACCTTTCAGTTTCTACAGACTTTCATTTTTTACACACTTCCCACTGCGTAGCCTTGGCTCCTTCTCCTGAAGACAGCTCCTGAACTCACCTATCTCCACTTGAGCTTTTACTTCGTATTCTATTTCCATATGTTGCTTTCAAGCATTTCTCTTCTTGGCATCCCCTCAGGGCCTGATCCTGTGAGAGTAACTGTGCTGCACGTGAGAAGTGTTAAACAAGGCTGTGAGAATTGCCAAGTATGCTTTGGGTTTTGCTTTTTTAATTATCATTTAGAATTAAATTAAATGTAAATACTTTCAGATTTTTGTTTTGTTTACCCAAAACAACCTCCCAAACATTTTTCACTGTCTAGAATGAGGAGCTGAAATCCCTCCTATCCGCCTTGCAGAAGGGTTTTTCAGAGCTCCAGAACCTCATGGGTGACACACAGACCCAGATCTCTTGTCCCTGGAGAGGCACAGTTCTTTTCTCAGGTCCTCTTCCTGCCCATTTATGAGAACCCCAAATCTCATGTTAGGCCAAGCACAGATAACATCTCCACACTACTCCCTCTCTAAGTACAATGAATATGTTCAGGCCTTTGGATAGAAGCTCCTGAGGCAGGGATTATGCTCTATAGTATTACTGTTGTCATATTTTCCCTGTTGTAATGTTCCATGTACATTTATGTCATTTATAAAATACAATTAACAGACATAGTGGAATCCACAATGGCCCAAAGAAGGGAATAACAGAAGTAACCATGTACATTTTCTTCCTACAACTATGCTGGCTGTGGTGACCCATTCCCAACAAGCATATGAGTAGTAAAAATCAAAAACAATTCTGAATATTTAAAAGGTATGGCAAAGCTGTCCATAGTTCTTCTTCATTTAGCACTTAATGTTCAGCTTCTCTCTGCCTGGAGACACTGACCCCTCTCTGTCCCCACAGCACACATCACCCCCTTCCAGTGAGAAACAGATGTCAGAACTGCTTGTCCAGCCACCAAGAAAGCATCCTAATGTGGTCATCCAAAATGAGCCACAAGAAGCTTGTACCAATTCACTACCCTTCCCCAAGAAAGGTCAGTCCAACTTGGACCTAACTGCACTTGGCTGTGCGTCCCTTCCAACGTTTTACATTCTGTGATCTGTGTTACTCACTATGGGACCAGCTGCCTCTTTTTTTCAATGAAAGGAATTTAGACTGCCACTTACTTACTAAGTTTCTAAATCAATGTAAATACATATTATACAGTGTTCAGTATTTCAATAGCGTGTACACATACCTGTCTATTTGTGGATCCAAGCCTATCATACCACCTCAGTGAGCTTTGCTCTACTGGGAGTTACTACCACTGGGAGGACTGCAGTCTGCCAGTATAGACTGAGATTTTGTAGGCAGCTGTCCTCCAACAAAGCCCAAATTGTGGTTTTTAACACTTACAAATTGGTTTGTGCAAATAATTGATTATGCTCTAATGCAACTGAATAAAACTGAAGCGAGAAAAAACCCTGAAAAATCTGAAAATCTGAAATATTATTTTCCTGTATTCTTTGATGAAACAAAACAAATCCCATAAATTTTGCAGTGAGGAAAGTGCTTTGTTTCATATAAAATGTTTCATTTTGAGCACTTGCAATAGAAAGAAAAAAAAATCCTCAAAGGATGTAATAGGTTGGATTCCCCACAGCTGCTGTCATTCCCTTTTTATCCACTAACCCAGTAATTAGGGCAGTGACCCAGGATGTGGGAGATCCATGTTCAATCCCTTTTCTGCCTGGAGGGATTGGAACCTCCATCTCTCCATCTCCAAGGAGAGTGTTAGAGCCATGGTGCTGGAGTGGCCCTTCTCTGCTGTCTCCTTTCAGCTTGGTCCCTCCCAGACAGGTGTTCTGCATTAGCTGAGCAATATATGTGGCTTGGGTGCCCCATCTTACCTGGGTACAGCCCAACTCCCAAAGTCCAGTGTTACTCCCCCACCTCTGTCCCGTGGCTCAGCAAGTGCAGAGATGCTGTGTGCCAGGGGAAGTTTCAGTAGGTCAGATCACTCTCAGCTACAATACACCAAAATGTTTAAGGTGTGTCCATAACCAGATCACTGAGGTGATCCCAGGTCTGGGTATCAATGCTGTAAGGCAGAAGGTGAGTCCTCCTCCCTAGTTTCATACCATAATGCCAGGGCCTTCTCCCAGTAAATAAAAAATATGCCAGGGGAAAAAAAAAAGCCTAATTCACATAAACAACATATTTCTTGAAGCCTAAATCTCTACCCACTTTTCTAACCACACTTTAATACTGTTTCAATTACTCCCCTAATCAAGTTTTTCCTATTATTGTAAATTGCCTGTGATGTTAGGAGGGATTGATCTTAAGAAGAGTTTAGTCACACAAACTTATTACTTTCCTGTCATAATTTTTTTGTCCTTTTTAACTGTATTTAGCTTCATAAGCAGCTTACACTTACTGAGGAATTAGTTGTACAGTACTGAGTATAGAACTGCCCATGTGAAACATTTAGCTTTATGCATAACTTTGCAGGAATATGCATAACTTTGCTTTGAACATAGGAAGTCACGTGCACCATTTTCGTATCACCAATGAGATTAGCTGAAGTTCTTTCTTTAATTAGGAAAATTTGGCATCTCAATGCTACATTTTTTCACATTTTAAAATTAGAATAATTTTAATAATGCTATTTAAAATGATTTTCTACTACATATTTCTATTGAAAAGACTATCTTCTTTTATTTGTTTTTTGCTCTAGTGTTTCCAGAAGATAAATAAATTATCTGGCACTTCTTATGAGCAGACTTTGGTTACGGAGAAGTCTATAATTTCTTGGTACTTGATAACCTTTTATTAGGGTTGACCTCTGGGGACTCTCCAGACAAGTGGCCACATGAAGTCACAGTCAGAGAAGGGGACTCACCCATCCAAGTGTGAGAAGGACTTCTTTGTAATAAGCATTCAAAAAATCCCTCTACTTTCATCTTGCTTTAAGAGCCTCTAGCACAGCATATTTACAGAATAATAAAACAGGACTTTGGGCCTTTTCTCATATATCAGTAACAGGATACTAATATCACACTTACATGCTTTGTACACCATATAGTTTACCTATTTCATTTCTCATAGTGAATAATCTCAAATACACTAAATGAAGTACATCATCTGCTACTGTTCTCACACAAGAATTAAATCAGGGCATAAGACTGTCTGAGAATGTCCCTGTGACAGTTTCTGTCCCCTCCTCCCTCTCTGAGTTACCCAGTCCCACCCTGGCACGCCCACTTGCATGGCTCATTTATTCTTGTCTAGAACAAACCATTGTAAGATTACTATTTATTTGTACTACGAAGAAGAAACCTCAAATGAAATCCCTAGTATCAAACGCTGTACAGATACTAAGCTAACATGCTTCTCTTCTCAAAGAGCCAATGCTCCAAAGAGACAGGAGGTGGGAGGAAGGAGCAGGGAGTTTTCAAGCACAGTCATCAGAGCCGACTGTGTGCGCAAATAAAGGGAAACCACTGCTCCCAGAATTAATGTCTCTCCTTTGCACTGATTTTAGAAACTATAAAAAACTGTGGAGTTACTAGAATTAGAAATGAAAACAGCGAATGAATGGCTTGTTCTGGGGAAAAACATGAATCACAATCCATCAAGGTAAACTCAGACTTTCATCTCAAAAGCAAGAAACATCTGGGATTTTTAGACCCATTCAAGTCAGTGGGAAAATGCTATCTGCATTTCATGTGCATGTGTAAATGGGCATGTAAATGCATGCATATATGCTCATTGTTTAATTTAAATTTTATATCAATCAAAAATATATTAAATGGTACAGAAAAAGTAACAGCCCTTCTTCTCATGGTAATTTTAATCTGAGCTTGTGTAAGACAGGAAAAACCCAAAGTCTCGTGCTATTTTGGATCATAAGGAGGGGGGTTTTTTTGTAATGAAGGTTCAGAGAGACTGTACAAGCTACAGAAAGTCACCACAGCTCAGGTGCCCTCAAACCCAGAGACGCAGCCCCAGCCTGCAGATGCTGGAAGACCAGCACGAGGAGGGTGTAGGACCCAGCTGCTGCCACAAAGCCTGTGGCCCCAGCACAGATGTCTTTTCTGGTCTGCATGCCACAAACCTACATCTGGCTCTCATGAATCCTATTCAGTAAGGAGAAACGCTGAGGAGTCACAGCGCAGATTTGCAGGTATCCTGCCTGTGTGGGCCTGTGCCTGCTCCTAGTCTGGGGAGTGCCGGGCAGGGTTCCTGCATCAGTGCTGGTGCTCCATTGCAAGCTTCCCTCACAAACATATTGACACAGGAAGGAAAGCCCAGCTTGTTCTCTCTCTTATGTCTCTATCTGTTAGCCTAAATACAATTTTGACATGATTCAGGATCATGGTCCAGGAATCCATCCACAGAAAGTAATGCGTTAGTGTGATCCTACTGGCATCCTGCTTTGCAGAGAAGTTTAAAATGGTACCACTTTCACTGGTGATTGACAATTCCTGCTAGGAACTCCCCTATCCCTAACCTCATATCAGGCACTCTTAACTTAGTCTCACTTGGAGCACCAGATGCTCTAATTACATCATCCTAGTCTTCTATAAAGAGTGTTAGATGAACAAATGCCACATCTGTAACGGTGACAAGTACTCTTTTTAATCACATTCATGATGGTTTTATTTCAAAGCTCAAGAAACCTCTCCAGCAGGTCCATTTTATGCTTTTACGTGACCCAAGAGTCTCAGTGAGATACATTCACTTGTATCTGTTTACAAAAAGTTGAAGGCACATAAGGCCATGAACATTTCTTGCCCATCTGCTCCATGAAATTTTTGTAAGGCTTATTGCAGAGCACAGTAGATGAGTTATAGGTGGTCAGCTTCAGCTGTTGCTTTCTGGTTTTGCTGCAGTTGTTGCTCAGTGTGCTGCAGGCAGAGCCCATACCTGCATCAGCCTGCTGGATACAATCTCTGTCGCAATGAAACTGTTAGATCCAGCACCCTGTTAGATCCACACTGTACCTCCATCATCTCTTAATTAGTTATCAACCCTGATTATATACAAGTGCTAGAAATGATCTCGAGGTCTGTGTGTTATTTTGTTAGAATATTACAGAAAACAGATGTTTTTCCCCTAATCCTGATGATATGTTTAAACACAGCCTGGGACAATTAGAAATACAATGCCCTGGAGACTAATTATCCATCACTGACAATTTTCCAGATTATCCATTTTTGTCCTCACAGTTGATACTTGTATCATTGCCTGCCTCCATCCTCTTGGAGTGTAAAGAAAACTTCTGAAAAGCAGTTCTCTACCAAATCGCTTCAACAACAGCAACAGTAACGTCCAACATGATGAGTGACTGTTCAGAAATAACTGATCAACTTAATTTAAGTATTTAAATTAAAAATATTTAACTTACAGAAACTGTTTATGAACTTGTTATGTCTATAAAGTATTCAGTTACTTGTTTACTATACAGAATAATTTTTACTAAGAAAACTGTCTGGTCTAAATAGAGCCTTACAAATATGGGCAACTTTATGCCTATGTACTTATGGCATCTAAGGAAAAAAAGCTAATTTTTTAAACATGGGACTATCAGAAGGAGGGAGATATTAAGGGGATGATTCCCCTCAGAGCCGAGACAAGGGCTGACAAGAAAAGTGGAGAGAGAAGTGACTGAGATCCACTCTCAAAAAAATTGCTTCCCAGGAGGAACACAGAGCCGCTTGGGCTGGGACTTCAGAAATGGGAGCTGCCCTGCCTGCTGTTAGTGATAGTCTCTCTTTGAGGACCAGTGGAAGTTAAATTAAACCAGGAAAACCAGTGCCTTTTTAAAGGACTTAGAAGCACAAACTCTGCCAGATGGAAGCTGTGGAGAAAGCAAGCCCAGCTCCTGCATCCTTGCCACTGCTGGGTTCTGTAACTGTGGTAAATGTGTGTCACACCTTTACCAGCTCTCCTGAGCAAGAGCACACTACTTCTCCATGGCCCACACTGCCCAGCACATACCTCACCCACTGCACTCATAAGCAATGAAAGTACATGAGGGAGATGTACAGAAACATGTCCAAAACACATTGTACCTTTGTCTTTTATCTCCTTGAGGTAAAACTGGGGTCATCAAGCTTTTGTTGTGAGAAGATGCTGTGCCTACGTCAAAGCAAATTCAGTGTGTCCCAGCAGGTGACGTGTTCCCTGCCGTGCCACTGCAGCCCAGCCAGATGGCCAGTGCAGAGCCCCTTGCAGGAGCACAGCTCTGCAGAGGAAGATGTCACACTGTACTGGGTGACCAGGATGTCACTGAATGCAACTCCGTCACGGTATTTAAATCACATTAAATCTTTCTTTTATTACATACCCCCTTGTGATTTTGCCTGGCTACAGTCTAATTACCAGCCTTGCTGTAGCACACGTGGGTTCCACAGCTTCCTCCCCCTCTCGTTTTATGGGAAATTGCTTATCTTGCACAATTCTAATGAAAATGTTGCAGTGAGATAACTCTCTTCTTTCATCTTACATTTCCCACTCTAGAGGGTAAGACATTTTTTGTGTGAGACCACAAAATATTCATGTTTACATGCATTTTTAGAAATAGCAGATACATCTGTTAAGACTCCCTAAAGCGGTTTAATTGCTTTTGCTATTTTCTTACATAATACCTGATGCTGAAGTATCAATATATTTTTCCGTGTCACATGTTAGCTGCACCTGTTTTTCAAAGATTTTACATTTCTTTTTTTTTTTTTCAAACATTTTGCATTTCTTAGGC
The DNA here is from genome assembly GCA_013390005.1 of Calyptomena viridis. NCBI lineage: Eukaryota > Metazoa > Chordata > Aves > Passeriformes > Eurylaimidae > Calyptomena > Calyptomena viridis. The sequence goes on along the minus strand of WEIV01028648.1, from coordinate 16,693 downwards.
TCCACCTATTAACTTCTCCAATAGAGTATTTTAAAGGAGATGCATCTCACTAACTTCTGATGACTTACACAGATTTTTTCTGAGCCATTTTTTTAGCAGTAGGCACAAATCCTCTCACCTATCCAGTTAGCTCTCAGCACTAATCAGGTCAGAGATCACATGAACTTTAATGGAGAACTTAATAATGTTCAGGAAAGCTTAAGGAACTAGGATGCAGTTTCATTGTGTGTGTCAACAGCTTCACCCTTGGCCATGGCTTTGCCCTCCTCCATTTTCTAGTTACAGCACTAACCACACATAAACACCACAATGATTTTATACTGCCTTGCTGTTGAGCAAGATCAAAATAATTTTGACTATTAGCTAAGGCAAAGTACCAACACAGTGAAAGGCTGTATTTATACTTGCTATTTAATTTGGTTTACCATAGTTCCATAGGTACAGATCCATAGCTCCTAGGTACAAGTCTGGAGATGGGCCTTGTTAACCTGTGTGCAGAGACCACCTTTGAGTAGGGAAGTAGTTCAGATCCACAGTGTGAAGAGGGGTAAGAATCTCACCTTTGTAAGTCTCCTAGAATTAAGACAGAATTTTAACAAGAACCTTTTCAGCTAAAAACAATACAATTAATGCTTTCCTGAGGGCAGAAGAAAGGAACTGAGAGAGAAGGTACATGCAGGAAAGTTCAAAAAATACAGGGAAAGTGCTCAGATTTGCTCTGATGATAAATGAGCTTCCTATGACAGCAGCAAACACCAGCTCCAGCTGTGGGCAGCATGTGCTGCTGTTTGCTGGCAGTGGAGCAAGCAGCAGTTGAAGCTCTGAATACATTTGGTTGAATTTTCTGTAAGTGCTCAACTTTTATTGTGATCTCAGACCTGTCAGAGCTTTCTCTCTGTGCACGAGTAACAGCAGCACAACAGAACCAATCAAAATCAGAGTAGGACAACGAGAAATAAAAAATTAAATCACCTTCCTCCCACCCCTCCCACCTTCCTAGGGCTTAGCTTTTTGCCCATGAGGACTGCAGTCAGTTCACCACATGTTGTCTCTGCCTTTCCTTCCTCTGTATGAGAAGGACTCCTCACATTCTTCCCCTGGTCCAGCATGGAGTCTCTCCCCCAGGAGACAGTCCTGCATGAAGTTCTCCAACATGAGTCCTTTCCACAGGCTGCAGTTCTTCATGAACTACTCCATCATGGAATCCCTTCCATGGGGAGCAGTCCTTCAGGAATAGACTGCTCCAGTGTGAGTCCTTCATGGGGTCACAGCCTCCTTCAGGCATCCAATGGCTCCAGTATGGGGTCCTCCAGGGGCTGCAGGTGGATATCTGCTCCACCATGGACCACCATGGACTGCAGGGGCACAGCTGCCTCATCATGGTGAAATTACAGAAACCTGTATATTGCTGATTTTGTTTGCTGCTGGCAGCAGAGAGGGCTGCTCATACACTCTTTGCACATTTGTACATCTAAATCTGAAATCACAGTTTAATTTTCTCAGAATTTCATGCCATCTATTGCATTCATCTTTTACCAGTAAATGGGCTAAGATTCTTATCTCTTACATGTTTTTACCAGTTTTTAATCTATATCCCTGTTTCACCTTGCTAAAAGAACCTAACCAGCTGTGTATTCACAAAAATCATTCGAGCAAGTGCTCCATTTTCTAAATACTTCTGTGGTTTTGGAAAAGCTGCCAGAAAAAAAAAAGTAGAAGACAGTAAATTCAGCTTTATGCAGACAAAACAGAAAGCTGGCACAAAATGTTCACTTTCCCAGATGGGCTCATGCCACATAAGGCAACTTAAGAGGCAAGAGTTCAGCTCCCAGGAGCAGTGTCAACTGCAAAGCCCTGAGTTGGTACAAACTGTATAATTTGGGATTTTTGTTCTGTGTAATCCAAAGTCACTCTAAAATCTAAACATCTCCTCCTCCCCCCACCACTTAGGTACAGACAGCTACTGTCTCTATATAAAACAAATCACAAATCAGGCCATGCTTTTAAGAATACTAAGCACTGTTCTGTTTTCACAGTAATATAGCTTACAGGACTTTCCCAAAAAGCTTCATCACTGGTAGCCAGCGGTAAAATGAAGTCCTAAAGAACAAGAGAGACGAAAAATGAAAATGAAAAAGCAAATGTGGATGTAAGCAAAAACTGAGGAAAGGGAAAACAAACCAAGCTAGGAATGAAGATAATGAAAATGGTCAGGTCAGCAGCCCAATGAGACGCAGCTAAGTACCGTCCCCAGATGGGAACCTGGGCCTGAGGGCAAAGAAACGAGTTTGGGATCCTGGAAGAACACTCACATTCTGGGTCAGGATCTTTAGTCATTTATTAGCACTCATGGTCAGCAGCAGTCAGAGAACATTGGGTTTAGTACTGGAGGTTATTTCAGTGTGAAAAGAATGTTGCAAAATGATGGATGTCAAATAGTAAAGGAGAGAAAATCTGGTGGCAGTGAATGGCAATCCCTACATGAACAGAGCCTTGAAAATCAGACTTCAGTACCAAATTTGTGACTGAGGCCAGATGTGGGAAGAGCAGCTTATATTCCTTCATGACTGTACCAAGTCTTATGGATTTATACGCAGCACTTAAAAAGCATCAGTAAATGTACTCCAGATGACAAAGGGAATGGGCAGCATTGACTTTCAACACAAGAAGTTGGATTTAAAGCCTCTTTTCCCTGTCACTGCCTATTTCTTTAACAGTTTGGGGTTAAAACTTATTCCTTGGCTGTTTGGCGAAGGATAATATTTGCCCTAACCTCCTCTGTGCCAGGAACCCAAGCGCACCCCTGAAGATTTGGAGGCACAGCAAGTGCAGCCATCAGCTAGATTTCAGGGACTACAAAACAAGTGTCAACCCCAGGCTTATACTGTCTTCTCCTGTTTGCAGTTTCTCTCTCAACCTATGGGGTTTTTGTTTGTTTGTTTTTAAAACATTTTTTTCCTCCTGCTTCTTTAACCAAATAAGGCTGTTTTCTTCCTCCTACTTTAACATGATTCTTTATTTCAGGAAAGAGACAGATGAAAGAATTATTTCTTGTCAGCAAGACTTGTACCTAGGTGACACACAATTCCTTATTTGGTTAAAACACGGGTTAATGGTGTGAGCTTGCATTCTGCCCTATCAGTCTCTTCTTTTCTGAAGCTGTTTCAAAGAGTACAATGGGATTCAGAGCTTCAGTGTTTGTTGCTACAGCAGTGAGGTTGGAGTTGGATGAGTTTCACAGAAAGCTACAAACATGATTCCCAGCTGCTGCTGACTTAAAATACATGTTCAAATGTTTACATGTGAAGTTTCCAGTTTCCAATAAACAGGTTTTTAAATAGTGGTAGATTATCACTATAAATACCATGTAAGCACGTTTCATGTTGCAGGTCTAACACAAAAGCATCATCACTTGGTATGTAAACCTCAGATCTTACAAGTTAAAAGCAAACTTTTAAATGAAAGCATAGGATAGAAAGGCCAACACCGTTGCTATTTAAGTGTAGTACAAGCACCTTAGAAGCTGTGAGAAGGCTTCAAGGCTCACTTTGTTCCCTCGCTGGACAGTAAGAGTCGTAATTTTGGGGTCTCTGGGCTCAGTTACCAAGGATACCATTTGCTTCTTACAAACCATTTGCTTCTGTTTTGATTGGAGCCTGNTAATTTTGGGGTCTCTGGGCTCAGAGTTAGCAAGGATACCATTTGCTTCTGTTTTGATTGTAGCAAAAAGAGCATGTGGAGCCTATATGAGAAATGTCTTTCAGGGCTTTTATAATTAAAAAAGGATCCCCACAGGAATGCATTTATTTGAATTTTTATTTCTAGCCAAAATAGCACCTGTTGTGCAAGCCATCGTCATAGCCAGTGACGTACCACTGAGATCCCTCCACCTCCTGTTCCGGCACACTGGAGCACCTGCACTGGAGCTAAGGCAGCCAGGACTACTTCCCTGAAGGCCAAGTACTGCCACCAGACACCAGCTGTCTGGAACACAAGGTTTTTCTACTTGATGGACAACCCAGCACTCTTTTATGCTGTATATGACCAACCTCTGCATTTTTTTCATATAGTGCGTGAATGGCTGTGGTATGGCAACGAATCCTTTCATGCTGCAGGAGACGGGACTTGCAGAATGCCAGGTAGATTGGGTTTTTCAGTGAACTCTGTATCCAGGTACACGTGGAAGTCACCGCATAGCTCGTGCTGCAGAGGAAAACCGATTCTAACTGGGAAGAAGGCACCAGTGAAACCAGCAGGCACGGAGGAGAGCCACTGTTGTGATTCAGCTTCAGATCTGGGTCCCTGGCTCTGCTGATGTTCCCTCCACCACCAATTCTCATTCTTGGTCTCCAATACTGGAATGTAAATGTCCCCCTTCTTGCCTTACCTCTGAATTTTCAGAAGGCTACAGCCAGCAGAACTGCCCTCTTTGCCTCACCAGGTAACTGTTCTGCCTGGGACGGAATTCCCCGAGTTAAGCGACACTTGCCATGTGGCTCACCTCCCAACAATGGGAAGAACACCAAGCAGCCTGCAGTGTTAAAAAGGAACATTTTATTGCAAGAGATTACAAACCTGGCACTACGGCCAAATGTTTCCGTTACATCACAATTGCTACCCATGTATCAGGCAACAGCACCTACAAAGCACGGTGGATTGAAATATCTGAAATCATAATGCAGTCAGCTTTTTAAAATAAGTACCACCCTAAAAAGATTTTTTTTTTAAACAAAGTCAAAACTATATGAACCAATTTTTTTAAATATGAAACTGGTGTTTAAATATCCAGGCCATTAACTACTGTGATAAGAAGTGGAAAAGTCTGTTAACCACAGTGTTCAACTAAACAGGCTTCGTTCACAGCCCTTGGCCATTTAGTTAAAAGCAAGTACTTGTTATTTGCTGTTAATGTTTCCACATTAGTTCAGCCCAATTTATTTTCTGTAGGTTTTCAGAATCGGGTAGATTTAATGCATAACGCCTCTTTAAAGCACTGCAGGAAACCTAGAACCGTAACTGGCTCAGAAAAACCAGTCAAAACAGCTTTGCAGGAACAGATCTTCCCATCTCAGTCCTGTGATGCTGACCTTTTGAAACTTTGGATCCTCTTCTCTGAGCCTTAATTCATAACTCGCTTTCCTCCTGTGATCCACTTACCTCAAAGACCTTGGTGATTTCCCTGAGCATGGCTGAAAAGGTAGGCCTTTGTGCAGGCACACAGCTCACACAAACCATCCAGCCCAGGGCATGCACCCGACTCTTACAGTCCCCGTTTTTGGCACATCCAGTGCTCTCTCTCCCTCCCCACAGCTACCGAAACCTATCGTCTGGTTGGCACTTCCTCTCCCATCAAGAGGAGTCAGCAGCTCATTTCCTGACACTGCTGGCTGGGTAAGGTGAGCCCCAAGGAAGCAGAAGTTATATCTGTGGGCAGAGCTGGACCACCTCAGCTTGTGGGAACAAGTTCACCTCATAATTCACCCAATTCACATGAAGACAGCAAACAGCAGGAAATGCCAGGGATCTTTGTGAGCCAACACGCGTTGTCTGCCTGCCTCCATGTGCAATTCACAGAGCCTGAACACACTACCATGGGCACTTAAAAAAAAATCACCTTTCCAACGTTCTGCAGAAACATCAAGGAATGCACAGGATTTTAATTTTTGAAGATAATTTGGAAATATCACTGGGATTAGGGAATATAGGCAATCATCTTACGAAAAGTGTATGGGAGAGTTCTTCTACAATTTCCAAGGCTTCCCTAAGCATTCTGAAATTCCTTTGTAATTTTCCTGAGGTTACTACTTAAAAGACCTTTATCAGAAACTAGGATAACTTCAGAAAGAAATAAGACTGTGATAAAGAATCAAAATCAACCAAACAAAAATCTCAGCACCACTGCACCCTCCACCCCAAAGCAACCTAAGCCAACCTGAACAGACTAACATTTGTGTTCATACGTGCAACTCTCGAAGTCCAGCTCTTCAGCACAGACTGCCACAGAACCTCTCAAGCCACGTAATGTGGGATTGGTATCACAAAGCAACTGATTTCATTTACCCTCTTCTAACCCATCATTTAGAATTTCTGTAACTCTGGAAAGCGGGATTTGTATTTCTTTGTAGGTAGTGACAGAAGCTCTGTATTTCCAAACAACACAAAACAAGAAAACAAATAGCCCCACTTGAAGACTAGAGGCTAAAGACAGCTAAACAGTACTGTGATTATTTAAAAAAAAACCAAAACCCATCATTCAGTATCAACCATCTAAGCAATGAATTTATAGAAGAATTCTAGAACTTCTGCATATATTTCAAATTATATTGCAAGGATCTGATGCAAGTAGGGCACACAGCTTCAGTGCATCCACTCAGCCTGTCAGTGAAAACTGCTCATCAACAGAATCTCATCTTGGAAACTAATCAAGCCTAGAGCTCCCTGCTCTTAAGACACAACCTTGAGTTTTAGTATTACACAAAGCAGCTCACTGTTGGGGCTTAACAAATTAAATAGAATCAACTAGAGTTTTTTTTTACTAATATTATGAACCTAGTAAGAGTTTTTTGCTAACACAAAATTCTGCATGGTATGGCTTCACCTCACCATTCTCAACAATATTAGATAAATATCATTTGCACTTAATTGATTTGCTCATTTGTTAAACACCCATGATATATGGTGCTCTTACAAGCACCTTTTTGGTGAGAAGGGTAAACAAGCACTCTATTAAAGCATTATAAACATTCAAGGTGATTTGATCATTTCTCTCTATTCTGTTTCAACACATTGCTTTATCTTCCATTTTCACAGCATATAAAAAAATCCCACAAGCATCTACAAATTTAGAAATGTTTTAGTCTGCATACACACAATTTTTCTGCAATACACTTCAACATCCCAGTTATCTTTTCTAAAATCTCTGAAGTATTTTTTCCTTCAGCCTTTAAATGTAACAATGTAGATTTTCCAGTTATAAGAGAATAAATTCTGACAAGAAAGCTAAACTTAGCTGTAGCAATTTGTACAGTTAAACACCTGATAGCACTAATTTAATGATGGCCTAGACAGAGCTAGGATGGCCTTGTCTGAGGACTTCTGTACAGCTGCATTTTTAGCCCATCTGATTTATCAGAACATTAACAAGCTTCATGTGTTAACTCAGCTCCGTGCATACAGGAAGACAGACATTTATTCTTATTTTCCATCAATCAAATGTAATGCATCTGTGAACAATTCAGTTTATTGCAAGAAAATGTACTTTTACTTAAGATCATGAGAAGATTCTATTCTCAAGCAAGACAAATCAACTTCACAAACTTAATTCACACAATGCAAATAAATGCTTCACATTATAGACATTTATTTTTTCTTTAAACCTTTTTATTTAGAGATTTTTCTGGTAAGGAGATATACCATAGGAAAGCAATTTCACTGGCAGTGAGGTATGTATATACTCTACCAAAATACTCCTCTTGCTTTAACTGCTTTTAACTTTATTTACATATAAAGAAAATATCAATGCATATCCTTGGCTTAACTACAGTATGTTACCCTATATGAGTAAAATGAAATGTTACTTGCATACAAAATTTATTTGTAGAGGAATCTAATTTGATTTAAACAAAAATCATGTTCTGAAGACAGTTTAAATGAACAAACACAATTCATCATGACCAAGACACCTGCACCATATTTCCATCCTCACAGCACATTTATTTCAATAATTCTGTAAGTAGGTCCTTAGCATGAGCATAGTGTTACAGTTTTCATACATATAATCACATCCAAAACAAGCTCTAAAACTTAAGTTGTAAACATTCTCTTCATATGTAGAAACATTTCAATCTGTGTTCAAATTTTCTAAAATGATCAATCTTTTAAACAGAATCATAAATGAAAAGTCTACTCTAACCGTGTAGTGAGCAATGCTTATTAGTACATTTCTACAGTGTTAAATAAAATAGTAGAGGCAAACTTCTGTAAGCAAGTCAGATTTTAAGTAAATTGTCATAAAAGTAACAAACTTGTTAACAAAAAGATGTTTTGTAATAAAGAAAGTTGGACTGAATTTAGTATGATACAAAAACATACGGGTAAATACCATCTTTGTTGACAAGTAGGAGGTAGCATGGATGCACCACTTTATTGTCAGTGAGAAATGCAACTGAAGTAAAGAATATTTCCTTACCACAAATTTCCAGTATTATGTACATATTTCTCTTAGAAATTTGTTTAAACAAGTTTCCCTCCACTTTTTAGTACAAAAAGCCTCATGTGATTTAAAAAAAACACTTACACACCTAAATAGAATAGTACTAATTGCCCTATTTGAACAAAACAGTCTCTTGAACTATGAAGTACATGGTATTTAATGCCCTAAGTTGAGTAAATTGTATTAGCAGTTCTTGGTATTATACAAAACACTACATACATACAAACAAAATATAATAGTATCTTATTTTACTATGTAATTATTTTTGGAATAAACAGAGTCTTGATTTGGGTAACACTGAAGAGAACGTGGTTTCTTTGTTTTATTAAAATCTGTCTTCTAAGTACCCATGTGCAACAATTTAAAAATGGCTGCCATACATATAATGGTCTTGTATTGATAGTGAACACGGTAACTGACAAAAACATAATAAACCTTAAAAACACAGCTTCCACCCTATATAAAATATAAAGACTACTTATTGTAACTGTTAAGTATTCAATTTATTTTGATGTTACTGTAATACACTTCCTCTATTTTTCTGTATTTAGAATTTATAAACATAATTTAGTTTAGGAATTTATTTTAAAAAATGATGAAGTATTTCAAATTTACATCCAATTAAAATTTAAAATGTTTCCTTGTTCTATGATGCTGCTTCTGCCATCAGTAAAGAAAATGAAGTTTCAGTAATTGAAGCAGGCTTTTTAAGTAGTGATGTGACTTCAACCATGCCAGCTCCAGTCCGTGGAAGATTTGCGTTGACAATGTGTCGCTGCAAGTGCTTTATCCAGTCTTCTTGAACAGACAAAGGTCCTCGAAAGACCAGACCACAAAACCTATGCAAATATTAAAATTAATCCATCAAAATANTAAATCACCTTATGACTAAAATTAGCATGCTCTTAATAATGTGTTCTTTCACTTAAAATAACACTGTGTACCTGCATCTGAGTATGTAAACTTCATCAGCACTATGAGGTAACGGCAGCCTTTTCCTCTTTCTTCCACATCTTGNATTGTAACTGTTAAGTATTCAATTTATTTTGATGTTACTGTAATACACTTCCTCTATTTTTCTGTATTTAGAATTTATAAACATAATTTAGTTTAGGAATTTATTTTAAAAAATGATGAAGTATTTCAAATTTACATCCAATTAAAATTTAAAATGTTTCCTTGTTCTATGATGCTGCTTCTGCCATCAGTAAAGAAAATGAAGTTTCAGTAATTGAAGCAGGCTTTTTAAGTAGTGATGTGACTTCAACCATGCCAGCTCCAGTCCGTGGAAGATTTGCGTTGACAATGTGTCGCTGCAAGTGCTTTATCCAGTCTTCTTGAACAGACAAAGGTCCTCGAAAGACCAGACCACAAAACCTATGCAAATATTAAAATTAATCCATCAAAATACATCTAGCCCTACTGAAAAATTAAAGACAGCAAGTGTAAAAAGTCTTAATTTTCTTGATGTTTATGTCTACATATTTTAGCTGAAAAACTTAGTAACCGAGTTAATTAGTAGTAACTGTGAGCACAAAACCCTGCAGTTTATACAACTCACACTCTCATATTTTTAACATAAGCAATAACAATCTGTTGTTCTTATATAAGGTTTCTTTTGAAAGANATTTTCTTCTTGCTTCCAGATCTTGACCTTGACTTCTTTTGCTTACAGTCTAAAGCTAAGAAGAGAAATTTCCATATGTGAAAGTAATTCTTCAATGCATGTTAACCAGAGATATTCAATAAGTATTCCTTATAGCAGTATTGAAGACATCTACCTTCTTGTTACTCTACGTTTAATTATAATGTAAATCCAAAACAACTACAGGATATCTTAAGAAACATACTGGCAAAACACATGAAGCTATTTTTTTTTTAGTTAGCACAGTGCTTGCTTGCTCTTTGAAAGACTAGATAACTGACATTCAGTATTAAACTTGTTTTAGTATCAGCAAGCACCTACAAACCTATTGCAGGATTATACAGAAGCACAGCACCATTGGAAATTCCCTTTCATGCATGAAACACTGTCAAAATCTCAGAACTTGTTTTGTAGTGCAAGTACCATCATAAGACCACTCATGTTCAACCAAGTTACAACTTTAGAAAGTTGTAGGTTTCAGCTATTACAATGAAGAATTTCTAGTTTGAATAAAACACCTGCCATTTGTTTTCAACATAAAGCAAAAATTTGTCTTCTTGTTCTAAGAATTTCAAATGAAGCTTCCCCCCCTCACTCCTGTCTAAATTCTAGTGCAGCTTACAAAAAGAATGTATTAGTCCTTGGCAATGGGAGCTGGTATTAGGACAATCAACAGGGATGGCAAGGTCACTTCTTAAATTCAGTCTAAGCATTTGAAACTATGTATGAAAATAATGTGTGTGAACAGGAGACGCACAGCAAATGTGTTCAGTTAGCTTTGAGGTTTGTACCTCCTATAAACAGATGTAATGGGAATCTGTAACAAAACCTGGAGAGCCTAAGAAGCAGACGAACTTAGGGATGAGTGGATTAAACTGAGTTAATACTGTTATGAAGAAAACAGCTGTTAAAGCTCAAGAAGTTTGTGAGTGCTTGAACTGAGAAGTGTTATCTAGCTACACTCTTCCAAAATACA
>WEIV01028647.1:0-15176 GCA_013390005.1 Calyptomena viridis | reverse complement strand
ACCTTCCCTTCCCAAACCTTCCCTTCCCAAACCTTCCCTTCCCTTCCCAAACCTTCCCTTCCCAAACCTTCCCTTCCCTTCCCAAACCTTCCCAAACCTTCTCTTTTTTCTTCTCTTTTTTCTTCTCTTCTCTTTTTTCTTTTTTCTCTTTTGTCTTTTCTCTTTTCTTTATTCTTTTCTTTTTTCTTTTCTTTCTGAACTGTTCCTGTTTGGGCTTTTAATGAAATTTTTCTAGTGTTTTTATTTGATTATATTTTGACTTAAATTCTTAAGAACTGTGAAACAGAAATATTCTTTGTCAGTGGAAAACCTCTGACTTTTTTTTAATTGATATTTTATAAATTATTTTGGGGGGGATTTGGTTTGGTTTTTTGTTTCTGCAATAAGTTTCCCATGTATGAAAGATGCTGGAAAAGCATACAAACAAAATCAAGAAATCTGGGCTCACTGACTAGCTCTAGTCATGAACAAAAATTCATGGCAAGGATCTGAATCCAGATGTCCCTCATTACAAAACTACGGTTTCCCTACCTTAATATGTGTATGTGGCCTGGTGGTCCAAATCCCTGCTGGAGGAGAGTAGGAAGACTTTTTCTTTACATAAAACTTTTTCAAATAACATCTGTTTTATGTGGTATATGGATTAGATCTAACGGGATGGCAATATTTATATTTTCTTTTGTAACAATTAAAGCAATGTTTTTTCATTCTTGGTATACACTCATGTACACATTTAGCTGTGTAATAGCTGCTTGCTTAGGGAAAAATTTCAGCATAGGCACAGTAAAAGTCAGTTACTCCTCCTACAGGAAATAATAAAACTTCTGCAACAAGAGTATTACATTGCTTTTTACACAACACACATAATTAAATTATGTATCTCAGTGCTACATGAATAATCCTAATCTATGTTGTTGATATTCCAGTTGGTTGTGTGGTCTAAGAACACTGGCGAAATGGGTAAATGGGAATTCCATTGAGTTCAAAAAAGGAGAATGAAAAGTCCTTTCTCTGGGAAGAAATAACCACACGCACCAGAACAATCTGGGAGGCAAGGAGCTGGGAAGAAAATTGCACAAAAAAGACTTAGGGGTCCCATGGATTGTTATCCAATTGAACAGGAACCATCACCATACCCTTGCTGCAGAGAAGGCCAACAACCACCTGAGCTGCATTAGGAGAAGCATTATCAGCAGGCTGAGGAAGGTGATCCTTCTTCTCTACTCAGCACTGGTAAGACACAACTGGAAAACTGGGTCTAGATCTGGGCTCCTCAGTACAAGAGAGACATGATCCTATTGGACTATCTCTAGAAGATAGACACAAAAGAGACTGACTTAGAGTCTCTGGCCTTGAAGATATTCAATACTCAGCTGGAGATGACCCTCAGCAATCTGCTCTAGTTGTCCCTTCTTTGAGCAAGGACACTGCATGAGGTGCATGTTCCCCCTACTTCAATGACTCTGTGATTCTACATTCAGCCAGGGGCCTATTTACTCGCCCACTTTTCCAGAAAGTTCTCTGATTTTTACTCTTTTTTAAGGCTTATCTCAGCAATGTGAATAATAAAATGCTTAGCTGAAATAATCTCATGATAAACAGAAGACAATACTTGCTATGTTTAAACCTACAAGAAAGCATGAAGCTCAACACCTTGTGAACACTCTTCAGCAGGGATACATAGACAGTAGAAGAATGCCTCTCCAAAAGGATGGAGAATAAAAAAGTGGGAACTTGTGCAAGAGAATGAAGAAAATTAGCTCATAGATGACATGTAGAAATAATGTACACTTCAATTAACAACCTTCTGAATTACATTTTAAAGGTGAGTGTCATGCATTTGGTTGTTCAGAGTCAAGCTTTCAGTAACTTTGGGTACCAGAGAGCAGAGATAATTAGAAATAAAAGAAGGGTAATACTCAACACAGACCTACAGGGTCCGAATTCGGTGTGGCAAGAAAGAAATATAGTGTTATTACCCCAAACTGTGGAGTGATACATTGGCCTAGCTTTGTGCTAGTTGTGTATTCCTAGGCATATATGAAATCCAGTTCCACTTTCTAAGCTGATAAGAAAACAATGCTATGCTTCCTTTTCCCTACTTCATATTTTTTTATTTAGAAGTGGGATGGAAGCTACTATAACATCACATTTCATGACACTGATTCAGAGACATGAAACAGGAACAAACAAGAATATTGAGCAATTCCAATGCATCGCTCCCCCTTGCCATGCTTTATTTCTGTTTTTAATTAGAATATACAAAAAAAAAAAGATTTGAAATCTATTTTCATCCCTGCATGAGGTTCAACAAGGTGAAGTGGCACATTCTGCACTTGGTTTACAGCAACCCCGTGCAGAGCTACAGGCTGAAGAAGGAGTGCCAGGAGAGCTGTTCAGCAGAAAGGGACTTGGGGTTGACAGCTGGCTCAATATGAGCCAACGGTGTGCCCAGGTGGCAGAGAAGGCTAATGGCATCTTGTTCTGTATCAAGAATAATGTCCCGTAGGATTAAGGAGGTGATAATTCTCCTGTATTCAACATTGGTGAGGCCGCATCTCCAGTACTGTGTGCAGTTTTGGGCCTCTGGCTTCATTAAGGACATTGAGGTGCTGAAACATGTCCAGAGAAGGGCAACAAGGCTCGTGAAGAGTCTAGAAAAACATGTCTTAGGAGGAATGGCTGAGTGAGTTGGGTTTGTTTAGTCTGGAGAAGAGCAGGTTCAGGGGGAACCTTATCACTCTCTACAACTATCTGGATGAAGGTTGCAGTGAGGTAGAGGTCAGTCTCTTTTAGAATGCCTGCAGTGAGAGGACAAGAAGAAATGGCCTTAGCCTGAGAGAGGGGAGATTCTGATTAGATAATAGAAAATATCTTTTCACTGTTAGGGTGGTGGTCAGGCACTGGAATATGTTGTCCAGGGAAGTGGTGGAGTCACCATCCCTGGGATTGTTCAAGAGGCTTCTGGATCTGGCAGTGGGTGACATGGTTTAGGGGTTAAAGTGATAGTGTTGGGTGGATGATTGGATGATCTTGTAGGTCTCTTTCAACCTTGATGATTCTATGATAAGATTTACCTCCAGTCTAAATACTAATTTCAGCCATGCTAAACGATCTCCTCTATTTTAGTATACCGGATTTCTACTTCTAATAGTTACGTTTTTCTATTCCCTATCTTAAATATTTCTCTACTAAAATAAAAAAACAATGAAGTTCTGAGAAGTTAGAATAAAAAAATTGCTACAGACATTATGGAGGTCTTACAGGATATTAACAATATAGGACTTATTCTATCTTATTTATGGATGTGCTTCAAACAGACAGAAACAATGATTAAAGGAATGTGTTAATTGTAGTCTACCATCTCACTGAGGAATATATTAAAACAGAGCTCTGAAAACTGTTGTTTGATTTGTTTCAGTTAAATTAAATCCTTCTCACGATGCTCCTTAAGGTGAGATACTAAAAATCAAGAAAAATCTTAAAGCTGAAGATTTAACATTAGAATTAGCTATACAAGTAAATTTCATGTATTGTTTGATAACATTTTTCTAATGCAGAAACTGACTATGCTGTAGTCCATCAATCTGTTAAGGTTTTTTTGTTTGTTATTTTAAGTATTAACTTTTTTGGGTAAAGCAATTATTCCTACTACCACATTAAAAACAGTAACAAAGTGTATATATAGGGGTTTTATAGCGTATTATGATGTATGTATATATATGTAACTACTATGTGTAGTTACATATGTATACTCTCTCTATATAGTATACTATATATAGGCATACTATATATATATAACTATATAGAGTTATAGATGTTATTATAATATATATGTTATACACTATAAAAATATGAATAGATATTGTTATTATACACTATGAAAGTGCAATATAAATCTAAATATAATTTAAATACATTGTTATACATCATAAAATATAAGTATATCATTATTGTGTATTATTATTATAATTATAGTAATCTCAAAATGCATTACTTCTATTTAACAGATTCATTAATAATAATTATTTCCACAATTAAAATCAGCAGCTAAGAAATACTTTACCAATCCGATGTTGACATTTGCTCTTGTTCATTTTATTATTTGACTGAGGACTATCCAAAGTCTTTGAAAAAAACACATTCTACAGATTCTGCTTAAGAGTGTTCATCTTCAGGAGGTTGGTTTGTTTTATTTTACTTTTCAGTAATAACAATGACTATAGATTTGATCCTTCCCCCTGTAAAGGAGGTTCTTCACTGAGAAGTAGGAAGACTCTCAAGATGGAGATCTCAGTGGATGCCAAATGAAGACTAAGAACAGTATTCCTGTGTTGGAGTTAAACTATCAGCTTAACATAAAATAAATTATATTTTAGATTAAGGCTTTTATAGATTAAGGATTTTTCAATCACAAATTTCATGTGATTAGAATTGGTCATATGAAACAGCTGCCTTGTTTCCAAAGTTTGAAGAATTTGTAAGAAGTAAGACATCTCTTTCAAGTGTTCCTTTATAGTCTTCAACATCTGGAACAACTTTTCTTTATTTACTTTTAATCCAAATAAACAGGAACTGGTTGTGTGGATGTATGAAAATTAAAACTAGGTAATATTATTCTGATAAGGTAGAAGGCAACATTTTATTTTATTGCTACTTTGATATGTTACAAATCAAACCACAACTATGTTCACAATTATGTTTAAGCAAGATACAACAATTGGCAAAACTCCAGCTTGCTATCAAATCCATACGTTTTCCTCTGGTCAAAGAGGATTATATTGCCTGATTTGAAAAGCAAATCATAAATTCAAATTACACAACAGATATAAAACTATGAAACACGGTCCTTAAATAATCCTTAAATAATATTCTGGAGTAGAAACTTAATATAAGGTATTAAATGAAATTGATATTTAGTCATCAAATCAGCTGTGGGGCTTAACAAAACCCAATAAAACCTAATTTTAAAATAAAACTCTTAATCATAGCTCACTATTGCAAGGGTCAGATAAGTAAACTACTCTGTCAATAAAAATAGGAAGAAAGTTTTTAAAAGTGTTAGATATTCAACAAACTCATCAATATATGCATATACGCACCTGCAAATCTCTTTTAAATATATGATCTGTTAAGGCCACATGAAACCCTAACAACCTTGAAGGTGAAATCCTGACTTCATTGAGATCAGTGAAAATGTTTTCGGTAATATTAATTCAAAGACCACAGCTTTGTTGTTTCCAAGGTCCATCTGAGTCTGGAAGGTTCAAAAAAATTAAACTGGCTCAGATTTGGGGAACATGAGCAAACTCCCCTGAATGAACACTGCAGTGCTACAAGATATTCTTAACTCATATGAAAGTTATTCTCATTCAAAAAGGATTATAATATATTTGAATTTGATGTTTGCTTTTAAATTTAAAACAATGAGGTTGATATATATTTTGCTGTAAATCTAGATCTGTATGGATTTTCCTGGAGGAAAAGAAGCAGTAATGTAAAGAGCAGAAAATCTAGCCATCTGTTTTTTCACTTCGACTTTCAACTTCAAACATATGAGTGTCCTTTTAACCATATTTTTTAACCATATAAGGTTAAATGAAAAGGTTCCCTCTTCTCTCTCTTACAACTCAATGCCAACGTTTGTCTTCCAGGGTGTCTATGCTGTCAAACATGGAAATGCGGCTGTCATTATCCTGCATGTGGCTAAATATATTAACAAAACCTGCATACAGGTTAATCAGGAAAGCATTTTTCAGCAGTCACCTCTGTAATCCTAATTGTATAATAAATACTTTTTCCAAGCACGTTTGAAAGGCATGGCCAAAGGCAAGCTTGACCTGCAGATCAACACATAGTTCCAGTGAGAGGGTCATTACAGTCACAGGAGCCCACCCCAGGATTTAAATGGAGCTCGATCTCACTATACCTTACAGACACAACACTATGTGTATATTATATTATGCAAATTAGAGAGATACATGTGTTCATGTACCTGCAGGCATGTCAATAGCAGAGCTCTGAGCAGGCTGGCTGTGCACTTGCAACTCCATCCAGCCCCATCCCCTTGGAATGGCAAGAAAAGGTGCCAGTGAAGACCTTTGGCCTTGTGTTTTCCTGAACCTGTGTAAAAGCTTATTCCCAGATAGACAAAACTCAAAAATTTTTTTCCTAGCAAATTCAAACTTGTTTGCAAATATTTCTTTAGCAACATTTAAAAACTAAACAAACAAACAAACAAAAACAACCAAACAAAAAGACTTAACAAAACACACCAACCAACATCAGAATCCAGTTCTTAAAACAATTATTCTGCCCAGGATAACTTCATGTGGATTATTCTGTAGTGCCACAAGAGGACACTCTTGAACAGCTTTTTTTTTTTAAGTGAGGATCAGTGCTTTACAAGTCATTTTGTATTCAATGGTAAGTACAGATGTCTGATCCCCAGCAACCCAGATTTATCCAATCTTCCTTGAATTCAGATTTCAGGTAGTAAATAACTAATATATTTTGTTACTATATCTGCTTTAAAAGTCTTAGGTCAACTGAGAGCTCCTTATATAAGTTGCATTAGCCTTGTCTTAGAGCTTTTTCTTCTACTCTGCTCATACCTTTTCTCTGAAAACATGTAATTTAATTTAGACTTTAGTTACAGTATTGTTGGAAATTTGCTGTTTTCATATATAAAAAGGTGCAGTACCAGTATTCACTTAGCTTGTCTTTAATTGCTAGAAGCAACTAGGCATCTGTACTTTTTAAAAAGTTACTTAGGAATTTCTGAGAAATGAAAACTATGTTCTCAAAATCAGTGGTTGTATTAAAATTATTGTAGTAACTACAATGATATTGCCTTATTGTTTTAAAGACATTGGGTACAAATTTTCTAGACAGACCCAAACAAGTGATAAGTGTATGTGAATTATATATTAAAAACAACTGAGTTGATGTAACCCAGTAACCAGTTTGAGACCAAAGGAACAAAAACAAATAAAATATCTTACTTTTTTATAGTCAGCTCTGGTGGAACAAGTGTTTACAACCAACATGAAGAATCTACCTCCGTTTTACTCATAATGTTACTTGGAGTAAGTCTTGTGGCCTGAGCAAGAAAAAAAAATATTTTAGTTGATGAGGAATTAGCTTCTTCGTACCTACATGTTAACAATAAACTGATTAGAAACAACTGAATTTAAGATAGCTAGGCTTATTTTTGAGTTAAAATGTGTTTCATATATAATTTCATTTTAAAGTCATAATGAAGCTGAATGAGACTGTTATCTAAGCTGAGATAGACTTAAATGCATTTATTATAATGGTTACTTGTTTGGGGGAAGGAAAGGAACCTAAACCTGTTATTCAGAGGCACAACATTACACTTTAACTTTGGCTTTCATCGTAACAGGAGTTATGTGGATGCAGGAAACCCCAATTACCTGAGCCTTGACCAGTGTGTCTGGCTCTAGGATATTCTGCTAAATCTTGCTTAGGTCCTCCATATCTGTTCACTGATTTTTATTCAGTCTGATGTGGTACTTACTATCAAAACAGCTCTTTCCACACTACTAACTCCTGTCTGATTCACTACAGCATTTCCAATAAACTTAACCTACAACAGTCTCACCATAACCAGGAAGGATTTGAAAAGAGAAAACAGGAAGAAACTTCATAGTAAAATCACCAGAGGTGCTTACACCTCTGAAGCACACACAGTTTATAGCTGATAACACCACTGTGTTTTTCCTCTTTTCTTCTTTTTGTATTATAATCTATATGTGGATAAATGTAGCTGCAAATATGACTCGTTACTTTGTATATCTTTGGAGAGAGTATAAATACCATAATTATAAAGGCTTTCTGGTGTACATTCACAGCTGTAAAATGTTTTAGCTAGTTATGAGATCATGACACATGATTTTAGATTTGCTATATTCCTTTCTTTAAGTTGTTATTTTGTGATGAGTAACTCCAGACTTTTAGGAAGAGTATCTTATGATTTCAGAGTTCTGTGAATCAATTTTTGCTAAGTGTTCATCTTGGTGTCCTGCCAAGGGAGTCATGATAACACCAGAGGTCAATATGCAAAGTACAACCATAAAGCCAAAGCTGTTACTCATAGCTAGCAGAGCCAAAATCTTCAAAACAGATGCTATTTTACAACTGTCTCTCACTTTAATGTTATTAGCTGTGCTCTTTGTAAGTAACAAGAATGAGAAGGAATACGCTATTTCAATGCACCACCAAAAATTTAGCAAAAAATTTAGTGTCTGACAAACACTGCTACAGCTGTACTTTCCCTTAAGCCAGGATGGCCAAGCTGTAGTTCAGAAAAAGCTTAAAGGTGGGGTGCATGCAGCCAATGTGCAGGGCTATGGAGTGATGCTGCAGTCAGGGACTTATTTTGGTGCCAGAGACAACCCCGGTGCCAGTCTGGCCCTGTCACTGCTTTGCAGCCCCTCAGAAGTGACAGTGGAAAGGGTCTGCATGTACATTGCAAGCACAGTCTCTGCTGCGGAGGCAGATGAGGTCCCACCTGATGTCAAAGTGTTTGTAGTGCTGAGTGTTCAGGGACTTCAAGAGTCTACACAGGGGCAACAGAAGCAGCAGAGAGCAGGATATGGAGAATGTTCTGGGTACAGACAGGGTGGACAGAGCTATGGGCTATGCTGAAGTTCTGAGCAATGCTTTGGATGTCCAGAGTGTGTACTAAATTTGCACATGAGAGGTGGAAGAGAGGCTTCTGAAATGAGTATTTTGACAGAAGAATCTTTTTACTTTGTGGAGGGTAATTGCCTAAATCAGAACAGAAAAAGAGACTTTGATCAGAAGGACAACACACATGAAGGAGAAAGTCATGGCTGGCAATAGAAATTCTGTTTACAGCTTCTGAGCTCCCTTTCCACATAAAACATGCCAGCTAAGCCATTGTAAGTGCACTTAAAATAGCGCAGCTATAGGGCACTATGATAAGGGCACTGCTCACACATCAAAAGGTGAGATCAGTCCTTTCTCTGAGCACCCATATCACTTCATGCTCTTTAGAGATATGATGTTTTATCTTGTTTCTGAGGTTACACAATAACTTTTGGGCAAAGCAATGTGTGTGGAAGAGGGAAGGCGAAAAGAAATTAAGAGGATTTCCCATCCACCTGGATAGGCAAACTTGTGGGGATAGAATAATGGTCTCAAATATACAGCAAATAATATTTTTGGTGAGCTGTCCAAAGAAAATACAAGTCAGGTATTCTGTCTTGACAATAGGCTGAAATTGCAAGAACAAAGAGGGAATTATGAAATTTGACTCTGTTTATTTTTCACCAACAGTTGATGTTTATTTTGGTTTCATCCCTGTTAGCACAGTGCAGATATCACACTACATTACCTTTCTTGTTCCAGTTCCCTGTGGACATACCAGGATCTCAGACTGAAATGGCACATGCCTTGAGCTAGGCAAAAGTCAGTAAAAGATGGTCCTGACAGGATCACCCAAGGCTGTTCTACTGAGCTTGGCATTTCCAGTGGTTATACACCTTCTGAGTGAGAATTAAAGTTGTTGACTTAGATTTATGAACAAGATTAAGCAAACCTTGTGCTCAGAAGCCTTTTTTTTTGGATTTGGCTTTGCAGAAGTGATGCAATGCCTGGGTTGGTTCTTAGTCTTCTGCTAGCTCAGTCCATCCAGGAAAGCATCAACGAAGGATAAAAAGGTTACAAGGAGACCCTGGTTGGACACTTTCAGTTTATTGATCCTCAGTTGCCGTAAGGCCCCAGAGGAAATCAATCACCAAGGGAGTCCAGGACAGAATCTGACCCGACTTCCTGTCTGCATGTGTTTTTAAGGGGTCTGGGATTCAGGGAGGGAATTGGGGAATGGCCAATGGGAAGGGGAGGTGGGAGTGGTTTAGGGAGGGATAGGAGTGGTTTGAGTCTGTATGTGGGGAAAATGGGGAAGGAGTGGGGTAGGATCAAACTGGGGAGGAGATACAGTTCCAGAATATTCTAAAGCTAAGGTTTACAGAACTTCGTATTGAAACATGTAAACATAGAAACAGAGAAACAGAACACATCACTACACAGAAGTATTTTTTTCCCATACCTAAAGTGTGTATCATTATGGCCATCTAGCTCTATCTGTGGAAAGAAGCTGAAGATTTGAGAATCTGAAGATTTGAGAAAAAAAGGAGACACACTAGGTGTCATTTAAGTTTTTATTGCCAGTTCATTGTACTATAAGTTACTTCAAAAATACCTGCAGCCCTCTCAAGACTACCATTTAGGAAACTATTCATGTGCATAATACTGAAAATCAGAAAATATTTTAAAGTGCTTTTAAAACCAGATTTTTCAGGAGATACTACATGCAGTAGATCTTTTTATTACAGATTCTAAATAGGATATACAATATTACAATTGAGAAATTTTCCATGTTCTTCTGTCTACAGCTCCTTCCTGAAATATATGCACTAGTCAATCAATATATTTAATTATTCTTCAATCAAATACTTATTACATAATTATAAACTTATTTGATGTTTAAATATTATATATAATTAAGTAGATTCAACTAATATAGTTAATTATTCTTCAATGAAAGAAATGTAACCTATTTTACTTTGATTTCTAGTCCGTTTAAACCAATTGAGTTCTCTTCATCTTTTGTAACTCGAAGTTAATAGGTAGTATTTATTCATCAGGACACTGATGAAGATTCTAGGGAATCACTTTGCTTCTCTAGATTACCTGCCATTTCATGAGCTCAACAAACATATAGTCACTGAAATTAAAAGCAAGCAAAGACGGATGAAATAAATAGAATGAATAGAATGAATAAATAGAATGAAATAAATAGAACAATTAATTTTTCAAGCACATGTTGAATTTTATTTTTATAACTTTTTTTTTGTTACAGCAGGAAAACTTTCATGGTATGTTATGCCACAGCTTTAAATTCATACTATATCCTTAAGCACCACTTCACAGGGACAGATAGTGCCCAGGATTTCTAGGAGGTAGCTATGAGATCTCTAAAGGGCAAGCTGTGAACTTTTGTAACAGTGTAAAATAGAATTGCTGCAGTGAGTTAATCTGTCTGAGATGAATATCAATAATTTGCCTTAAAAGCAAGCAAGCAAGCAAGCTAGTTGCTTCTGAATGTCAGAACAACTCCTTCAGATTTCTGAGGATAAGGCTGATGAAGAATTCACCTTTGTAAAGGGGCAGAGTGAAAGACCTAAGACTATGGGATCAAGTCTTGTAAGATGGTGTTTAGCAGCTGTATCAGCAGAGATCACAAGGTGTGTCAAACCTTTTTCCATATACAACAACAGCCTTAAGAAAATCTACAGCAAGTCCATGCAAATACAAGAGACAAATACTTCCTTTGGGATTTTAAACAAACAAAACCCAATAAAACCAAACAAAAACTTAACAAACATACCTTTACTTCCAGGTGAAATTTCTTGCCTTCCAGTGCTTGTGATGTCCAGTTTGGCCAACACAGCTGGTGTCAATCACCTACAGGTACCATTAATGCAGCCTGATTTCTTCAAATGTACTTCTGGCACGACGTTTCAGTGAATTGTAATTTTAGAGAAATTTTTGTATCATTATTCAGAAGGAATTTATGACAAATATTGAATTTCTACCCAAAGTAGACATCCCTTGTTTCATAAATATTAGTTTCATAAATTGTGGTAAGTACTTCAGAGTGCAAACAATGTTGAGGAGCATATACTGTATTCTTATGTTAAAGCAGGAATGCAACCTCTTTTGAATACTGTGTTATTACCTAAACAATTTTAACTGAATGTAGAGATCTACCCGTACTATATAGTCTCACCTCTTTACACTTCAAATTGCCAGAGTCTATTTAACTTAATGTAATTAAGCTCCATCCAAAGTCTGCACAGTTTTGCTTGCATAACCATCTAGCAGATCTGTCATTGCAGCCATGTGTTCAATGCCAGGGCCTGACTGTAAAACCAGCTTCTCAGTTTGTATTCTGTGTGTAGCAATTGTATTTTGGGACAAATTCAGGGCTGACTTACTCTTATGTGGTAACCAGGCAAACCAACAGGCTCTCAATTAATGTACCTGAATGTTAATAATATCTTATCTTAAAGCACCTTTTAGTGTTTCTCCATTTGTTGAATAAAAAGAAAAGTATATAAAAACATTGTAAGAGTCCTAAGAAAACTGTACTACACTATGTACCAAGTATTTCTTGACAAAAGCTGTCATTTATAGAACATAAGAACTGTCATAACTGCAGAAAGCTTTTCTCCAGTGTGATTTTATTAGGGATTCCTGCCATCGTATCAACATACAAAACAATTAGGATGTTGACATATAGAAATGTGAAACTCACTGTACAAAGATAAGGCTCGAGTTACAGGTATATTTTCCCCTTACACTCCATAAAATAAAACAATTTTAATTCTTCCCAGAGTTGTGTTTATAAATGTTAGACAAATCACAAAATAGAATTCAAGTACATAGCATTTTACAGTATAATCCAAGCACAGACAGAAATACACAATACTGTACCTACAGATGCTCCATAATCCAAGCCTGTCATCCTGACTAATAAAATATGATACTGTTACTCTCTCTGAATATCCTTCTGTGTGTATGACATGGTCCTGGCCTTTAAGTTATAAGATTCATGACTTTCAGTTAAATTATGCTGATAGACCAGAGAATACCAAGAAGGAAGGGCAGAATTTTAAAAGGCCAGGTCTGAATGTATGCACATGATTAGTAAATGGAGGCACATGTGCAGACACACTTGCATGTAATCCTACATAACACTTCACTGCATTGCAAATTTTTCAGATTATGTTCTCATGCAACTGAGCTATTTTCTGATAGAGTTAAATCAAACATTACAATACTCCTATTTCTGGAGTGCTGTAATTCACAGGGACAATACTATAAGATCTAAATTTTCTTTTACTTTTCTGTTTTTTCAGTAGTTATCAGACTTCATAGGAGCCTGTATGGAACCATGTCTCCACAGTCCAGCAGGATGTCAGCTCTCACAGCCCTCACTACTCAAAACACCTAACACCTTTGTTTAGAAACAATGCAAATGAATAATTTCCTGTTACGACTAAATGTCTAGTTAGTTCACTCTCCATTTATATTAGGCTGAATGATTACTATGTTATAGGAAAGGATCATTTAGCTGCAAGTAGCACAGGAAGAAATACACATCAGATAACTAATCAACAACGATTCTTCTGAGGAACAGATCATCACAGAGAAAGACAAGAGAAAAAAGGCAGTTGTTTAATTTAGGCTTTGTCAGTGGAGCAATGAATAGCCATCCAGAAGTTTGCAACTAAGAAAAGGAACTCCCAAGCCCTTTAACTGTTCTGTCATTTAAAAACTGGAGAAGATTAGAAGGGAAGGAGAAATCCTCTAAGAAAACTGTAATTTTCAAACTAAATACTTTCAAAGGCTTACATGAGAAAACCAAGCAAAATAGATTCTCTGATATTGAAACTAAAGAAATTTATTCAGTAGGAATTAGACATGTGGTTATAATGTGTTAAATGCACATCTAATAATATAGCCTCAAATATGACTCCAATTCATAAACGTCTAGGCAGGAGAAAGACTGAAGCCAAAATCAGAGCTCCCTACGTTAAATATGAAACAAGTCTGCACTAAGATTGGGGAGAGGGAGGAAGAAAAACTTTCTAGTCTTAAATACAACCTCTGTGGTATATTTGAAGGCCTTCAAATGTTCCCAGCATTGACAAGATTTTACTTATATATATTCTCTAAGCTATATTGGAATACCTTTAGATATACAAATCCATGTTACACAAAACAGCATTAGATCTTGTAACTGGGCTAATAATAACAAGGGTAAGTATGTGTTATATATGAAAGGAAGCATATTAGTATGCACAGAAAATGTGTTGTCTTAGAGATTAGTAATAATGGGCATCAAGAATGAAGATGCATCTCTTAAAGTGTTTAAGCCTTTAACCGTGAGCCAGTAGAATAGTTTTATGTCAACTGCACAGCCTAATGCTTTGCTTTTAAAGAGGAATATGAAAAGTTTATTCCTTTTTCTCCTTTTCTTGTTTTTTATAATTTTCAAAAGTAAATTGCTCACCTACTGATTTAGTTTTGGCTCTTTTTTTTTCCTGCTTACTATTATTGTCTTCCATGTTATGTACAATAATCTACATTTAGACTGAAGACTCAATCTCTTTCTAAACGTACTTGGACTATCTTGTAAAGATTTTCTACAGCACTGACAAAGTGGAAGATGACCTGACATATAAGAGGACGGATCATTTCAGTTCTGCTCACTTCCCCAAGCTTTACAGCTGTGCCTTTCAGAAATTCTTCTGTGTACTTGCTGTTCTTTCACCTGCCCCAGGCAGCCCCTACTGAACTTGAGTGAACTTTCTATGTGTTTCCCAAACCTAGTCTCTCTGTACAGAGCCACATTAAACTCATTCATTCTCCAGCTAGTAGTTTAAAAACAAATAATTGCTAAAACACTAAAAACACCCCACATGCCCTTGTGCATTATTCTTACCAGTATGTACATTTAAATAACATCATAATTGTCTTTTGCTAAAAATTTACCAAAGTATTTTAAACACATAGAAATGTAAAAAAAACAAAGAAAGAGAAAACCAAACAAAACCAAAAACCCAGCATAAACATTGCTTGTAGAGGCATTGGTTAGAAGAGATTGTTGCACTAAGGAGTATATTCAAAAAGATTTCCTTTCATATCATCAGTTTTTTTATCATGGATTGAAAGATTAAGGACAATGAAACTTAACGTGACCCTGTCTTATATAATGTAATAGATGAGCAGGAAGTCTGAAATGTAGTTAAAATAAAGGTTCTTTGTGGTTATTGAAAGGTGACTCCATAAGCCTGTAACTAAAATGGCAATTTAAGTATGAAGCAGGAATCCAAGAACCTGAAGAGTCTGTAATGAATTGTATATGAAGGCAGCTACTAACTGATGGGCCCAGGGGTATTACTGAAAGCTGGCACTAACTGAAATTTTGAATATAGCCCTTAGTTGTATCATGTTTATGTAAAATTTAAAAGCTTCCCAGCATATCACGCATGAAGTTTATTTTGCAAGCCACCCACTGCCTAAGGGGGCAGTAATATTCAATGTGAAACTGCTGAAAC
>WEIV01028645.1:429227-441716 GCA_013390005.1 Calyptomena viridis | reverse complement strand
ACCCCCCCCGGCTCCTTGGCCCTGGAACAGTCCATTCTCCAGGAGGAGGAAATGGCAGTGGCTGCCTCACTGGGTTGGGGGTCACTGCTGATGTCATTCCATGGACGGAAATGTTATTTTCCTGCCCCAGTGCCCACTAATCGATTCAGCAGCTGGCACGGGGTGAGGGCTGCTTGCATGGCACCGCTGCCTGCCCGGGGTCCCAGGGGTCCTTGAGGGGCAGAAACACCCTTCTCCATACCCCAGCCTGGTAGGAGACCACTGCCTTGGCCACTGAAATGCTGCCCTGCAGAAAGGGCTCCGAGCCCCCTTGGGGACCCCCAGCACCCCAGAACTGCCCCGTGGCTCCGCTGGGATGAGGTTGGCCCTGGGCCAGTGTCCGGACCAGCGTGTAGCCACAGAGCTCCATCTGTTGGAGCCGGGTGGTGGTTTGGGCAGGACGGGGCTGGCTGTGCCCCACCAGTGCCTGCACCGGGAGCGCGGCCCCGAGCCAGGGACGGTCACTGCCACAGCCCCGGTGACCCCGCGCTGCTCCAACGCAGGCGGAGCGCTGCCTAAATGTCACTGGCATCCGTGCTGGAATCCGTGCTGGAATCCGTGCTGGCTACCGGCATTCCGGCCATCAGCAGATGTCAGCACTGGACCGGCGGCCGGTGAGGGCCAGCAGAGCCCTGCGGGGCAGCAAGGAAGAGATGAAGGACTTTTTCCAGTGAGGAGGGTGGTCCCGAGGATGCTCGGAGGGGCTTCGCGCCAGGGCTTCATCCCCGGGCACCCCAGCCTCCCGCTGCCCAGCCCTGCCCTGCGCCCCTTCAGCTTCCCTTTAAATCTTGTCTAATAAAGTCTTAAGACAAACCCTATTTCTCCACGGCCCCAGGCTCGGGCAGCCCACCGGAGCACCCCGGGGGACACGGCGTGTGTGGCCCCCCGGCCCCAGCCGCGTTTGTTCCCGGCCCCCCAGGGCGTGGCAGAGCCATTTGGGATGGGGCTCTGCCACCCAGCCGGGCAGACATCTGTCCCCGCAGCGTTCCCACGGGGACCACCCGGACCTCCCACGGTGGGGCAGGCGGGGACACAAGGGGCAGGGGCAGCGCTGCCAGCACCCCCGAGGACCCTGCGGGGTCCCTGCGGGGCGAGGAGAGCACGGGACGGGGGGGGCAGGAGGCAGCGCGACCCCAAAATCGGGCGAACAGGCGGGGGGGCGCGGGGGGCTCCCCGCACAGACCCCGCCCACTGCGGGCTAAACCACGCCCATTTCACAGCCAGGGGGCGGAGAAGACACGCCCCTTCTCCGACTAAACCCCGCCCTCTGCCTCGTCCCCACCGAGTCCCGCCCCTTTTCTGACTAAACCCCGCCCACCTCCTCTCCCGCTCACGGCTCCGCCCCTGGACGGGTTAAACCACGCCCATACATAGTCCACGCCCATTCCCGCGATAAACCACGCCCGTGCCAATCCATATATGGGCTAAACCCCGCCCCGTTTCGCGGCTGGCCACGCCCCTTTCCGGTGCGGCGGAAGGGGCGTGTCCCGGTCCGGAAGCGGCGGCGGTCCCGGTCCGGTCCGGTCCCGACATGTCGGGCCGCTGCTGCCAGGGGCAGACGCCCAGTCGCGACATCCCGGGCCCCGGGAAATGCCTCGCCCTGCCCGACGGGGCCCCGCTGCCGCCCGGCGACTANCCCCCCTGCCGGGCCGGGCCCTTCCCGGGGGGGGAACGAGCGATCCGGGGGCTCCGTCCTGGCAAACACGGCTCAGCCCCGCGGGGAGCACCCCCGGCCCCCCCGGCGTCACTGGTTAGTTCTCCTCTCTAATATTTGCTGTTTTCTCTCAGTCAGCAAACCTTGCGGCCTTTTCCTTTATTTCTTATCCCAAGTTGCTCCAAATTCTGGAAGTGTGGCAGCTGCACTTGTGCAAACAGCCCGTGTGCGCTTCCCTCTTTGTCTGCTGCGAGTCCCAGAGCTGCCAGGAGAGGAATCCTTAGGGATTTGAGCCTCAAATTTAAGAGGAATAAATCGGTTTTGTGATGGCTTTTCCATCGGGGAGGTTCAGTGTCCTCATCTCCTGCTCGGGTGTTTCTTTGGGGCCCTTTGGGCAGTCCCAGGGGCGCTGTGGGGGATTCCAGCTGCCTCTGCTCCAGCCCGGCAGGGATTTGCCGTGATTCTGTCCACACCTTTACGAGTTTTCCCCGTGTCGCTGCAGTTTGTGTCCGTGTCCAGAGGGATGGGAGCAGCAGGAATGGTGGAGCTGTGCCTGTGCCAAAAGAACAAACCATGGAGGGGTTTGTTGGTCCCTCGGAGCCACCTCGGGATTCCAGGGGTTAAAACTCGGGGAGAAGGGGAAGTGGCACCGCTGACTCAGGAGTCTGTGTGTGCAGAAGAGCGGAGGTTTGGGAGGTTTGGGTTGTTTTGGCCGTGTGTTCCCTCTGAAAGCAGCGAATTACTGAAGGGCTCCAGCAGCACCTGCAGGAATTGTGGCTTTCTCAGCCAAGAGGAACAGAACTGAAATGAGCAATTAACGGGGAGTTAATGAGGGTTGTCAGCGCTGTCCCCGGGGAGCTCAGGGGTGTGTAGAGCTGAGGCAGAGCCCTGGCAGTGTTTGTATTGGAGTGTGCCCGCCTGGCAGTGCCCTGGCACGCCGTGCCCTGCTCGGGGCTGTCCCAGCCTGTCTGGGGACACCCCGGGCCGCAGTTGGGGAGCTGAAGGAAGGGACGGTCCAGAGCTGCTGAAGGACTGGGGTGTGAGCCTTGGGCTGTTGGTTCTGCCCCCTGGGAGCATCCCGTGGGATGGTTTTCCCGCTGAATCCTCCTGAGCTCCCTTCCAGCAGCAGGGACCTGCCGGGACCTCGGTTCTGGGGGGTTCAGGAGCCTGTCTGTGGGCTGGGTCCTGCTCCAGCCTCCTCAGGCCCTTTGCTTCCAGGAGCTTTGGGCGTGTGGCTGTTGGAGGAACATGGAAACCTTGTCCAGACCGTGCTCCCGGGGCTGGAACGTGAGCTGCACTTCCAGGAATCCCTGTGCTGTGCTCCTTCCCAGGAATTTACCACCCCTCTCCCGGCCAACTGCCTGGGGGGTTGGATCCCGCCTCGTGAAAGAACCCAAACTCACAATCATCAGTGTTTCAGTGTTTTGGGAACTCTCCAGCAGAACTCCATGGAGCACAAGCCCCGGGGGTGTAACTGTATTTATTTTGTATTTCTAGTGCTCAAAGCAAAGGGAGTTGACTGTTCCAGGACAGATGGTAACAGGAGCTGTTTGCCCACACGTGTGTACTTTAGTTAATGCTTTTGGGGAGGGCACGAGGACAAGTTCCTTTCCCTCTGGCTGGAACAGGAGCAGAGCAGGACAGACCTGATCCAGAGGATTGTGCAGCCTCCTCTTGGAAAGCAGACACTTTTCCAGCCCCCTGGGTTAAGGCTGTGGCTGTTTGGAGGGATCCTTTTCTGCCTGTGGTTTTTGAGCTTTTTCCATGCAACTCCTTCATAAGGAACAGGCTCTTCCCTGGTATTCCTAGAAATCCATGCCCTGAGGCTCCATGTGATGGGCAGGAGCTGTGTGGTTGCTGTGGGACAGGGAGAGCTGGTTAACCTTTGGAGCAATAACAACTCTGTGTAAGCCTTGAGCAAGGTGTGTGTCACTGTCTGGGCAGGAATTCCTGCTGGGCACCGTTCAGAGGGACATGGCACTGCCACGTCCTGTCCCCTGCTGTGCCAGGTGTGTCCACCTGCAGCTCCTGGCCCTGGTTCTGCTCATGAGTGGAAATTAAATTCAGTTCTGTGTTTGTGGGTTGTTGTGACCTTGGGTGAGGTGGAAGGGGACGGAGCTGTTGCTTCCAGCACCAGGCTGGGTTTTGGAGCCTTGTGTTCCCTCTGGGCAGCAGCACTGGGACACCTGAGCCCTCCCACCTTCTGTGGCAGGTACAGGGTTGTGGGACCTGGTTTTCCTGTAAGGAACTCACAGTTATCACTGAGACATCCGAGAATCCCACAGTGCTTTGGCTTGGAAGGGACCTCAGAGCTCATCCAGTGCCACCCGTGCCCTGGGCAGGGGCTCCTGACACGGTTCTTGCCCCCCAGGTACCAGGATTATTTATGACCGCAAGTTTCTCATGGAATGCCGCAATTCTCCGGTTGCCAAAACCCCCCCCTCCGACCTTCCCAACATTCCAGGCGTCACCAGCCCCAGTGTGGAGGAGTTGAAGCTTGAAAACCACCACGTGCAAAACTGTGAGGAGAAAGTGAGCGCAGGTGAGTGCAGGCAGCTGCCTGTGTGTGCCCTGCTGCTTCCTAGAAATCCCAGGGCTGGAATGGAGCCAGGAGATTCCAATGAACTGTGGTCAGTGCTCCAGTAACTTCTTGGAAAATGAGAATGGGCTCGTTGTGACGGGGTGATGAGGCCCCCGTGGTTGGTTGGTCCTGCTGTGGGCCCCAGCAATGTGACTTTTGCAGTTATTAAGTGTAGTTTGCTGCAATTCCCATTAATTCAGCATTTGGGGAGCTGCTGCTGGCTCAGGAGCCCTGTGGAACACAGAGGGGGCAGCTGCTGCTGCCTCTCCCTGCCCTGGGCTCTGCTGCAGCTGCTTGGAGTTTCAGGTTCCAATTCATAGTAGGATTTACTTGGAGTTTTTAATATCAGCCCGAGTTGTAAATTCCTCCTGCTATTTCTGCCCCCACTGTGTGACAGGGACACTTCACCAGGGCCCTCAGCAGCAACATGAGCCCACTTTGCTCTTGAAGAATTGTCTTTAAATTTATTTGAGGTTATTTCTTGAAGCAACCTGAAGCTTCCAAGTGCAAGTGTTTCTCTTCTCTCTAAAAATAAAGCCCTCAAGGCTCCTCTTGGCTTCTGTGTTCACCCCAAGCCAAGTCTTTCCAGAGTCAGTGTTGCCTCATGCCCTACACACTCGGGTGACCTGAAGTGGCTCAGTGGGCTCTGGCTCCCTCAGATGCAGCCCAGGGTGCTGGGCTGTGACTATTCCAGGGGATCCCTGTCCTCAGGAGCAGGTCTGGCTGCTCTTGCTGGCTCCTGGCAGGCTGTGGGAGCAGCTGTGGGGACAGGGCTTGTGAAATGTGCCTCTGTGGGGTGATTGTCACCAACATGGGTCATTACATTCACTGTGGAGTAGGGATAAATTATTTAAAGGACATTTTCTCTACCTCTGCTCTCGTCTGTGTGAGGAACACAGAGCTGACACCTTCACAAGAGCTTCACAGGATGGTTTTCACACCCACCTTGGTACCTGAATGCAGATTTTAAGCCCAAACTGACCTGTTTCTGAAGCACAGCTGCCAGTTGCTCCTTCACTAAAATCTTTGGTATTTAATGTGGAACTCTGAGCACTCCTTTGTGGTTTTGTCCCCCCAGCAGGTGAGGAAGAGCAGTTTGACATGGACATCTAATGCACCTGCCCGGAGAGTGCTGATCCAGTGAAGCACCAGGACTTGTCTTGAGGATTCCCACCAGCCAGGCTTCCAGCAGCCCATGCCTTGAGTGCCTTCCTGCTCCTGGGAAAGGCAGTTGATTCCCTTGGGAGAGCAGAGCGTGTCCTGTTCCAGGGGCCGGGTCTCAGAGTGCCAGAGGAGACACTCTCACCCCTTGGTTTTGGTTCCAGTTTTATGCTTTTGTTAATCATTTTAATACTGTAACAGTTACATAAATGCAATATAAGGGAGAAATAAAAATCATGTGGAGTCTCCTGGTGTGGAGATGAATGCAATAAACGTGGCTTTTGTCTCTTATTCCATCAAGAAACCAACGACCTGAGGGATTAAAAATGGGTCAGGTGGTCCTGGGCATCACCTTGTGCTGCTGCTGGGTCTGGGCAAACATCCCTGGGGCAGGTTTTGGTGAGCTGAGTCTGCTGCCAGTGACAAAAACTGCCCCTGTGATTCCAGAAGGTTCTGTCCCACGGCTGTGGTGCAGGTTCCCACCTCCCTGCCCAGGCTCAGGCTCAGCAGTTGGGCTCAGCTCACATGGAGGCACGTGGAGAATCCCTGCCCTGCCAGGGAAAACACTGAGCCTCCAGCTTCTCCTCTGCAGTTCCTGCTTCCCAGAACAGATCTCTTCAGGACGTGAGTTCCCTGGGTTTGTGATCCATGAAACTTCCACACTGCTTTATATATGTGTCTCTGTGTCATGGTAGGCAAGGAAAGAGCTTTGGGAAAGAGGGTTTAACTGGAGGGCTAGAAACAAGTCTGGGGCTGAGAGGGGAATTTTCATCTGAGGAAGTTCCTTTTGTTGTGGGAATGTTCAATTTGGGCCCCCAGAGCAAATATCCACTTTTAGCCTCAGTGATGTTTAATAAACATGGTCTGGAGCAGTTTCCAAAATACTGCTGGGGATGGAGGAGGCACCTCAGAGGAGGAGAATCCATGTGGGACAGCCTGGACCTCAGACTTCCTGAACCACAATGAGTGTCTGTGCAAATCAGGCTCTGTAGATAACATTTAAATATCTGCTAATGAGGCTCCGTGGTGACATTATGATATGCAAACCCTTAATAATGAGTAACAGAACAAAGCAATTGCTGCAGATAAACCTGCCTTCCTTTGAGATAAGATTTAAGGGTTTCTCTGAAACCTTAATGGGAACAAATCCAAATTTATTGCCCTCAGGTGTGACTTTATCAGTCTTGCAACTCTTCACTGGTTTGGTTCTGCTGGGGGCTTAGAGAGGAGATGCTGCAGCTGAGACTGACTTGTTTTCTGTGCTAAATTGGTGGGTTTGGTTAAAAATGGCACTGCTGGGTTATGGTGTTGCTGCAGTTGAGCTCCTGTGTCCTCAGGGCCCTCCTGGTCCAGTCACTGCTGTCACAGCAACCCCAGCTGCTACTTGGCTCTAGGAAAATGTCCCACGTTAATGTTAATTCTCCCCAAATTCCCCTACTTTAGGAAAGGCTGAAAAAGCTGTGACAGACCAGGGAGTGTTTGCAGTGACGGTCCCTGTGCTGGGGCTTGTTCTCCTGCTCTGTCCTGGCCAAAATGCTGAGAATTCCTGCTTCAGTGTGGATTTATGATGGGAAGGGTTGGATTGCTGAAACCCTTGGTGAGCAGGTTTGCAGGACAAGGACCTCCCTGAGCAGGGTGGGGTGTCACCCCTCTTACCCTCCCAAATTACTCATCTGACTGACCTGGGTGGTCCTGGGCCCCCCCCCAGGTACCATCCCCAGCTGAGGGCTGCACATCCAGGCAGTTTTGGGGAGAAACGAGCTGGTTTCAGGTTTGACCTGCCATGGCTGTGGTGGGAGCAGAAGCCTTGTGGTGTCAGGGTTTGGTGTTGGTACAAGGGCCTGTTTTTTGGGGGTGTCAGGTATTGCAGGTAATGCTCTTAAATCCCATTACCTGTAGGAGAGGTAACACGTGCTGGAAGTGTTAAGTACTTTGTCCATACCCTGGCAGTTTTGCATCAGTATCTGCTGCTTATGCAGATCTGGGGGAGCATCAAAGCCCCAGGTGCCTCCACAGCAATGCATAGCTGAGCAGTGCAGGGAGGCAGGGAGGGCTCCTGTGGAACACCTGGCCAGGTGTGACCAGGGGTCCCTCGGAGGGTCAGGGCTCCCGCTGGGTTCCCGGTGCAGGGCCCTGGGGCCATGGGCACATCAGGGCAGTTGTGGGGGGCAGAGGGAGTTGTGACCAAAGCTGTGGATGTGATGGGGTGATGTGACACTTGGAGGCATCTGCTCCGATGCAATTTGTCCTGAGCCCATTCCTTGAACTTTTCCACCTGTGGCGTGGGACCAAGTGGTCTCAGCATCCCATTGCTCTGGTCCTCCAGCCTTCACTCCCCCCCTCACACCCCCAGCTGCTGCCTCCTCCACCCGGGTGGCTTTGGATCCATCTCCTGCACACGTTTGCTTTTACAGCTCTCTGAGCTTTCCTGAGCCATGCAAGGAGCAGCTCAGCATTCCAGGACAGATCCCTGCTTCAGCAGGTCTGTTCCTCACCCAACACTTGCACTTCCAGGCCAAGGAGCTGCTTTTTCCACAGGCTGAGCCCTGGTGAACACGGTGGGAGGGAAGGAGGGAGGGGGGAGGCTGTGGGTGGCTGTGGCACAGCTGGGATGCTCCGGGGAGGTCCAGGGACAAGTGTTGGCTTTGTCATTGCATTTCCCATCCCAGCCCCTTTTTGTCTCGAGCAGGTAGAGCAGCACTCCCAGCATCCCTGCATCCTGCTCCACATCCCCGAGTCCTGCTCCATGTCCCCAGTCCTAATCCATGTCCTTGTGACCCTCTCCATGTCCCGGGACAAACTCATGCCCCAACTCATGGCTTAGTGCACCATTTGTACAAATATTGGCCTGGGCCTGTGATAAGCCCCTCGGTCTGTTTGTTCTCTCTCTTTCCTCCTGTGTCCAAAGTAATTCATGCCTGCCATCCCCTCTGCCCGTGGCTGTCCCTCCCGAGGTGCAGGCAGTGCTGGGGACACGGGCAGGTGCCACTCTCACAGCAGCAGATGCTGTTTGGGGGAATGTGTAAGCTGTGAGGGTCTGGTCCCACATATGGAGAGGGAAGCTGGGAAGAGTCAGGGCCACAGGTCTCCATCCCGACCCCAGCCAGGCTCAGCTGCCCCATGTTCCTGTGCTCCCTGAGTAGTCACTGCTTTTACCCAAGTCTTGCACTCCCATAAAGCCCCAGGCACCTTCCCTGCTGGAAAACCTTCACTGCACCAGGAACCTTCCCATGCCACGTGTAAGGAAGCTAAGGCCAAGCCAGCCCTTCCCAGAGCACAGACCTGCCAGCTCCCCCACGGCCCTGGGATGCTGAAGGACCCCATGGCGGGGCTGGGCTGTCCCCTCACTTTATTGTCCTGCGTGTCTGGGCTCCCTCTGTCCTGCAGCCGATGTGGATTGGGGCAGGAGCAGGGCCAGAGCTCCCCCTGCTCAGATCAGGTCCCTGCTCACAGCCCAAGCCTGGCAGAGCCCGACTCACCAGCAGATCCTCACCTAAACCCTGCTTTATTGTCACCGTCCACACTTTGATGTTTTCCTTACAGCCCTGGAATTCCAGCCTTTATTTTTCCACCCTGCTCTTCTCAGGGAACGGCTGCTGCCTTCCCCTGCCCCGTCACAACTTTTGAACCCGCTGCTGAATTCCAAACAGGCGTGATGGAGGGGCAGAGATGGCAGAGATACAGCGCCGGGCTGGACACGGCGACTGGGGGGACCGGGGAGTCCCGGGGTGGGTGTGGGAGACTGAATCCTCCTGCTTTGGAACCGTTTCTTAGCAGGAGGAGAAAAACTGCAGAGGGAGAGATAAAATAATGTAATATTATGTCATCCAGAGCGCAGATGTGCAGGTTTCTGCATGGCTTTGCCTCCTGCCGGGGGTCAGCGCCGCGCCCCCGGCCCACCCTTGACAGCTCCTGCAAATGACCCTCTAATGACGGGATGGTCGCAGTGTGAAAGCTGTTGGAATATGTAAGCGGCCCAGGGGAGGGTCTGCTGGGGAGGGGGGGACACCAGACACGCTTTGTTTATCCGCCGGCCGGGATGTGGATTCGGGATAATCAGGCTGGGCCGGGATGTGGAGTCGGGGCTGCTGGTCCCAGGAGGGGCGGGATGGGGGTGGCCCCTGTCCCATCCTGCGCAGCCACCTGGGCCACCCGCCGCCAGCCCCGACACTCGTCGTCCCCCCGTTCCCTCCGCTGCTTGGAGGCCACCGGTGGGTCCCCACGAGTCCCGTGTGCCCGTCCGTGGGGGTCCCCAAACCCAGCGCCGGGGCTGCAGTGGGGGGAGTTGGGCCAAAGCCGGGGACTGGTGCTCGCTGCCCCAGGAGGAGCATCCCCCGCCAGGACTGGTCACATTGCCTGGAGCTGGGGGTCTCCTGCTCCGGCCCCCAGCCCTGTCAGCTCTGGGAGTGGGTGACCCAAAGGAGCTGCCTGCACCGGCCACACGGCTTAGAATTCCCCACTGTCGGAGAGCACAGCCCTTCCCTTATCTCCGAGGGGTAAATAAAGGAGGAAAATCCCTTTAGCCTCCCCTTCCATGGTTGCAGGTGCCTCCCCACTTGCTCTTGAGCAACCCCCTATCAGGGTGGGAACAGCTTCGTCCTTATCTCACATGAACTTTGGAGCTTTTGAGCATCTTTTGCACCGTGGGAGGGACCCCTTTGCTCTGGCAGTTTTGGGAGCAGCCAGAACCCACCCACTGTGGTGTTACTGGTAAAGAGCAGATGGACAGAGAGATTGAGCCCTGACAGACCATGAACAGCAAAAATGCTCTGTAGAAATCAGCTGAACCACCAGACATTTTTAAGATACATAATTTATTGATGAATTATACAACTGTGACCCTTTCACTACCACCCCATCCAGCGAGGGGGGAAAAGGTTTGAGCAGATCCATGGTCTCACAGAGGGAGCAGAGTGTGAGCAGAGATGTTCAGGGGGGAAGGAGGGCAGGGGGGGATCAGACCCACTGAGACCAGCTGTGGGGGTGCTTTATTGCCAGGGCCCCTCATTTGCCTGTGCTGACCTTCCCTGGCTCCTGGGGAATAGATGGTGCTTTGGAGGGGGTAACACACTCACTTGGCTGGATTGTAATAGAAATCTGATAGTTTTAATAGAAATATAATAGAAGTCTTAAGAGAAATGCCTAAATCCCAGGGGAAACTGAAAACCCCAGTGGTGTAGTGCAGTGTCCTGAGAACCTGTGGCTGTGGGTGATTCCCATCACTGAGAAAAGCAGCATCACCATGGGCTGTGTGTTGTGACAGGGAGTGATGCTGCTGTGATCCAGTCCTGCACCTCAGCTCCTGCCTCTGTTGGGCAGCACCAGCCCCTGGATGTTCTGGACACACTGGCTGCCAGTGCCACAGCTCCAGGATAACACAGCATGGGGCACCCGCCACCCTGGTGCTGCCATGGTGCCACAGGGAGGTGGCTGGTGGCCTTTTCTGCACAGAGCCCGAGTCTGCCTTGCACTGTGGCCGTGCAGT
Organism: Calyptomena viridis; assembly: GCA_013390005.1. NCBI lineage: Eukaryota > Metazoa > Chordata > Aves > Passeriformes > Eurylaimidae > Calyptomena > Calyptomena viridis. The sequence goes on along the minus strand of WEIV01028645.1, from coordinate 430,796 downwards.
GCTGCAGAACCAGTAGTGCCTGGGCACCCCACTCTTCCCCTGGCCCAGCCAGGGCTTTGCTGACCCACAGCCGTGTGGCCTTCAGAGATGGCCCAGGCAGTGGGTGGTCAGTCCTTGGGGGCACTTTTGGGCAGACATGTGCCCCTTCCCAGCAGGGGCTGAGGTGGCCTCAGTTGCAGCCGCACTCCTCGATGATCATGTCCTCGTGGTGGCGGACAACGATCTCGCCCTTCTCGTAGTAGAGCATGGAGAGGGAACTCATCCTGACCGGGGAGCAGGCGGGACACGGCACCTGGTTGGGCTTGTAGAGCTGCAGCAAACTCTGTGGGAGACACGGGAAGGGCAGAACGTCCCCCCGACCGCGGGTGAGGGGCTGGGGGTGGGGGGACACGGGGGCAGCAAGCCCCTCTTACCTGGATGTACGCGTGGTTCGTGGGCTTGAAGGTCTCGTCCACGGGCGAGGGGCACAGCCCTTCACACCGGTAGGCGTTGTACTTTTTGGGGTAGACAATCCAGCTGCCCCAGCCCGTCTGCTCGAAATCCACCACCATGTCCACCCGCCTGCACAGGGACCTGCCCTGCTCCCGTGGCGCGGCCGCCGCAGCGTCGCTCGCTTTGATCCTTTGCTTCTCCGCCCTGTTCCTGCGGTGCCGGCGCGTCCCCCCTCCCTGGGAGCCGCTGTCGCGCATGATGTACTTGGAGGTCTCTGCTGTCCTGATGAGGCTGTGGTCTCCCGGAGACTTGTCCGTGGAGAAGACGAGCAGCAGGACTCTGTCTGACACATCTTGGGGCAGGGCTGGCTCCCCGTGGCCGGCGTTGCTCAGGGTGGGCGAGTGCACTGCGGTGGTGGTGGGGGCAACCGACCCACTCATCTCCCACTGCTCCCTTCCCGAGGGACTGTGGTGCCCAGGGACCACGGCTTGGTGGAGCCAGGACCGGAGCAGGTTGGTGACCTCAAAGACTTTCCAGGAGGCCTGAGTGTCAGAGGGGCTGCTGGCCACAGTGCCCAGGAAGAGCTGGTGGGCACAGGTCCCATCGCCCCGGCACCTGTGCCGCCGGCTGTGGTAAATGTCCAGGGAGACGTTGTGGGTGCCGGAGAGGTCAGGCAGGCGGACACGGAGCTGGGCCAGACTCACCTCCTGGCTGCTGGAGAGCGAGGACATGTCGAAGGAGAGAGCCCAGCGGGAGCCGTTCTGCAGGGAGCCTGAAAGACAAGGGCACGGTGAGGGGACGGGGTACCGGGGGGACGGTGCCCTCGCGTGCTGCTGGGACACCATCCCTGCCGGGGAGCCCGAGGGTCAGGGGAAAGCAGCTGGATCCACTCGAGAGCCAGCGAGAGCTCTGGGCAGGGCGGTCCCGGAGACAGGGATGCTGGGGATAGTGCGGGTCCCAGGGCAGGGATGCTCGGGGACACTGTGAGTCCCGGGGACAGGGATGCTCGAGGACATTATGGGTCCCGGGGACGATGTCGGTCCCAGGACAGGGATGACCGGGACCGCGGCCCCACTCACCGTGCGGGGAGAGGCTGAGGGCGGCGGCGGCGGCAGCGCGGAGCGGTGCGGGAGGAGC
>WEIV01028645.1:409862-426438 GCA_013390005.1 Calyptomena viridis | reverse complement strand
GGCCCCGCCCGAGCCGCCCGCCACCGACGCCGAGACCGGGTACGTTCCTCCGTGGGTGGGTCAGAGGCACCCCCGCACCGTGAGGGCTATGGGGGCGCCTCGCCGCGTTACCATGGCAACGGGGATGGGGGGGCCCGGGGGTCCTTCGGCCCAAGCGACACCGACGGGGCGGGGGGGGACCGGGGCCCGGGCTGTGCTCCGCGGGGGCTCCTCTCACAGCTGTCTGCCCTGGCAGGGGGGACGCCGCCCTGGTCGATGTCACCGCGGCCCTGGAGACCGAGTCCGCCAACGGGAAGGAGCCCCTGGTAGGTGCTGCGGGCAAAGAGTTCAGCCCTGAGGGACTTTACTTCCCCACCGCCGCTTCGGCTCTGTAGCGAATTATTTGGGAATTAAATCCTCACCAGTCCTGATGAACTGAGTCTGCAGACCGGTTCCGGCACAGCTGTGGATTAGGGGAAGGGATTTATTCCCTCGGCAGTGTGGTGCCGCGGTGGGCTCTGCCCAAAGCCCCTGTGGGGCGGTGTCTGATCCCTTGGCTCTGCTCCGCTTGCAGGACACTGCCGGGGACGGTGCCGAGGCCCTGGACGCCCAGGGGGGCTCGGGGGATGAGGAGAACGCGCGGCAGCTCGGGGAGATCGAGCTGCAGTGCGGGATCTGCACCAAGTGGTTCACGGCTGACACCTTCGGCATCGACACCACGTACGTGACACCCACGGTGCTGCTCAGAGTGTGGGTGCCCGGGCACCAAGGCCCTGGTCGTGTCCTTGGACGCTTGAAAAACAGCATGTTTTTAAACTAAAGCTTTGCCCATGATAAAAGCACTCCCGTGAAATACCATTGGACGTGTAAGATGTTGCTGGTTTTAGGGAGGAAAGGAGTAATTGGGTTTTAACCCAGTGTAGTAAAGAATAATTTTCTTTCACTCCCAAGAAAGGCACTGAGGGGCTGGAGTGTGTCCAGGGAAGGGAATGGAGCTGGGGAAGGGTCTGGAGCCCCAGGAGTGACTGAGGGAACTGGGGGAGCGCAGCCTGGAGAAAAGGAGGCTCAGGGGGCACCTGGAATTCTCTGCAACTCCCCGACAGGAGGGAGGAGCTGGGGGGGTCTGGTTCTGCTCCCAGGCAACAGGGATGACAGGGAATGGCCGCAGGCTGTGGCAGGGGAGGGTCAGGTGGGACAGCAAGGGGAATTTCTCCATGGAAAGGGTGGTCAGGCACTGGAAGGGGCTGTCCAGGGAGGTTTGGAGTCCCCATCCATGGAGGCGTCCAAGGAAGGACTGGATGTGGGGGTCAGTGCTCTGGGCTGGGGGACAAGGTGGGGATTGGGCACAGGGTGCACTTGATGGTCTCAGAAGTCGGGGCAACCTCAGTGATTCTGGGATTCTTTAACCTGATGCAATAATTCCAGTGTACCCTGCCCTGACAAACCTCTTTCCCAGGTCGTGTCTGCCCTTCATGACCAACTACAGCTTCCACTGCAACGTGTGCCACCACAGTGGGAACACCTACTTCCTGAGGAAACAAGCAAGTGAGTCTGGGAAAAGCACATTTTGTGCAAGATGATCCTGGAGGTTTGGTTTTGTCTGAAGTCAGTGGGAGGGCTCTGCTGAAACTTTTGGATAATGAGCAAAAATCTTGTATTGAAAAGCCACGGATGGCTGCTTCTAAAAGTATTGAGGTACTAATTTATGGAGCTGGTGTAAATGTATGCAGTGAGGGGTAAGTCAGGACAGAATTTGGGAGGTTTTGCTGTTCCTTGGAGTCATAATTGTAGCCCTGGGGTGTTTTGTTTTCCAGATCTCAAGGAAATGTGCCTTAGTGCTCTGGCCAACCTCACGTGGCAGTCGAGGACTCAAGATGAGCACCCCAAAACCATGTTCTCCAAGGATAAGGTTTGGCTGTTTTGGAACTGCTGTGGGTTCACATCAGCTGTGGTGTCAGTGAGGAGGAGCTCACACAAGTGTTCTGTGGTTTTACAGGATATTATCCCGTTTATTGATAAATACTGGGAGTGTATGACAACACGGCAGAGGCCTGGGAAAATGACTTGGCCCAATAATATTGTCAAAACCATGGTAAGAATTGGAGGCAAATCCCTGGAGGAATTCCCATGAATGTTGTGGTTTTCTGACACTGGTGTGTGCTGGGGGCTGGGCTTGGAACTAGAGGGTGAAGATGCTGCTGCTGCTTAGGCAGCTGATGTACCTGCCACGTATTAATAGCAAATGCAGTGATTTAAACCTTGTTAATGAATTTGGTACAGTCTCACCCTGGAATTCCTCTGTTCCAGTGTAAAGAAAGAGATGTGTTCCTGGTGAAGGAGCATCCAGACCCAGGCAGTAAGGACCCAGAGGAAGATTACCCCAAATTTGGGCTTCTAGACCAGGTGTGTGATGAGAGAAGAGAGAAAAGTGGGGGGTTCTCTGGTGGCTTCTGCTCAGTCAGGGGGCAGAGCTCTGCTGTGAGCCCATGTTTTGTTAGTCCAGCACCTGGGATTGCCCTGCTGGGCCTTGGGGTGGTCCCTGTGGCCAGGTCTGAGCAGCCCATTGATTGATCTCTTGCAGGATCTTGCCAATATTGGTCCTGCCTATGACAACCAGAAACAGAACAACGCCGTGTCCACAAGTGGAAGCTTAAATGGCAAGTTCTTTACTCAGAGGGTTTTGGGTGTTTGGGACTAAGCTGCATTTCCCAGTCATATAGGTATCTGTGCAGTTAAACTGTTGTGAGAGCTGAGCTTATGCTTATGCTCAGGACACTCTCAGGGTGCTTTTTTGTAGAGAGATTAACTTGAGTTCTTGGGAAGGTTCAGCTGGTTCTTTACAGTGCCCAGATAAATCAAGGTGCTCACTAGAAAGCTGAGCTTGTCAGTTTGCTCCTAGAATGGTTCTAATTTATCTCCTTGTGTTACTCAGATTTCCTGTTTCCTTCTTTCTGAGAATTGAAAGTAACTGGGCAAAGTATAAATATATATATAAATATATATATATATACATACATACACATATGTTATTCCTTGTGCTCACTGCTTGTGTTTTGCTGCAGTACAGTGTTTGCTGATGAGAGTAAATATTAGTAATCTGTAGTAAACTTATCCTGGTAGTGCAGACAGGAGGTATTTGGGACTTTTTAAAGTAGGTTACAGATATGTCAGGTGTGTTGTCTCCATGTCATGCACTGGGTGTTTTTTATTTAATTTCTGGGAGACTGACAAACATGTGGTGCCACTTCTGTTCTTGCAGGTGGAGCCTCTCTGGGAGGTGAATATTTACCTTTCAGCTTCTAAAACTTAAGTATTGCTGTTTGCAAAGCTTTTTTGTTTGATTCTCTTAGAAGCCAAAGTCAATTAAAAATGAAAGCGTGTCCTAATGTGATTGCAGTCGGGCTTTAATAGAAACCAGCAACTCCACTCTTTAGTCTTTAGCAGTTAGAAGCTTTTATTGCCGTATTCTGCCCTACTTGACTGGTTTAAATGTTTTATTTATGTGTTTTGTGTTTATTTTTGCTGGTGTCAATTGGCCCGATGTTGTGATTTTAATTCTCAATGCCTAAATAATTGGTCTGAAACTTAGAGTGCGATGGTTTGGGCAAGTAACTGCTGACAAACTGGAGATCCTGAGTGTTTATCTGCACTGAAACCAGCGAGTGCAGCTGGATCAGGTCATGTTTGTGCAGAATATGGTATTCCCTGGGTGATCTGGATCCCTTACACTGTAAGGGAGTAATGGAAGAGCTGACTGGATTTCTAATTACCACATAAATGTGGTTTGTGAAGGTGTTTATCTACAGTACATGAAACTTCTGTAGTTTTCCTTGTAAATAAGCAGTAATCCCTTTGGAAGTAGTGTGATGTTAAAATGCATATATGATTTAATTTATTAAAACATGCTGATACCAGTTTGATTAAATTTGACATGTAGCTTTTCCTGTACTACAGTTTTATAACTGAGTGCTGAGCTCAAACTAATTTGCTGTTCAATCCTAGAACTGGCTTTGGTAATACTGAAGAGAAACACCTCTTGCTTTTCATTTTTCTTCAACTTAGGTGTATTTTATTTTATAGATGGAATTGAACATTAAGTGCTTCTTGCTGGTTGGTGTCAAAGTGTTCCCCCAGCACAGGGTCACTGGGATGGTGGCTGTGCTGTAGGGTGGGTTTCTGCTGCTTCTGCAGAGATAGAGTTGAACTGTGACTGGAATCTCCATGAAAGATTATTATTAATAATAATAATAATAATAGTGATGATGCTGGCTCTGAAGTGGATCCCAGTGCTGCTGCTCCCTGTAGATCTTCTGACTACTTAAAAGATTCTTAATCCTGACCTTAAAAGCTCAGGTTGGGCTCATTTTGCTGCTCAGTCTCCCTCAGCTTCAGCTCCAAATTTAGCCCCCTGTGGATTTTGCTGTGCTCTTTGGCACTAAAGGCAGGTTCACATTACCTGTGGACAAAGGCACCTGAGCCCACGAGCTGATTTTGGTGTGGCTGCTTCTGCCCCTGTGCCCTGTGTGGGTGTCCTGTGAGCAGCAGCCCCTGAAGTGCCCTGTGTGTGTTGCAGGGGGAATGGCTGCTGGAGGCAGCGGGAAGGGCCGCGGAGCCAAACGCAAGCAGCAGGACGGAGGCACCACGGGAACGGCCAAGAAAACCCGCAGGTGAGGGGAGGGCGCTGAGGGGTTTGGCCCCGGGCAGGGACAGTGGCACTGGTGATGCCTGCAGCCACCTCCCAGCTGTGTCTGCCGTGGGGGGGTTTAGGGGGGTCACTCCAGAGCCCCGTGATGTTCCTGATAACTCACCTGCAGCGACGAGTGTGCGCTCACGGGCTGAGGGGGCAGCTCTGCAGGGGTGTCCTGGGGTGCCCTGTGGCAGCGCAGCCCCCGGGAGATGCCAACGTGCCCCTGGTGTGTTTCAGTGACCCGCTGTTCTCGGCCCAGCGCCTGCCCCCCCACGGGTACCCCCTGGAGCACCCCTTCAACAAGGACGGCTATCGCTACATCCTGGCCGAGCCCGACCCCCACGCGCCCGACCCCGAAAAGCTGGAGCTGGACTGTTGGGCAGGAAAACCCATCCCTGGGGACCTGTACAGAGCCTGCCTGTATGAACGGGTCCTGCTGGCACTGCACGACCGAGGTAGAGCTTGTTCATCTGGGCAGGGGGGTTCCTTACAGGGGCATCTCTTGTCACTGCCTGGGGACATTTGTAGTGTCATTGATCTCAGAGGTGCAGATGTTCAATCCACCTCTGTGTTCATTTGCCTTTTGACATCCTCACACATTATACACTATAAATCACCAGTAACTGCTCGTGTCATCCCTTGCAGCCCCCCAGCTGAAGATCTCTGATGACAGGCTGACTGTCATTGGTGAGAAGGGCTATTCCATGGTCAGAGCCTCCCATGGTGTGCGGAAAGGAGCCTGGTACTTTGAGATCTCCATGGATGAGATGCCTCCAGACACAGCTGCCAGATTAGGCTGGTCACAGCCCTTGGGTAAATAATGTTGCCAAATATTTCCTAGCAGGTGTTCCTGCTACACTGCACGTGTTCACAATGAAGCATTTGTTCCTGCAGGGAACCTCCAGGCCCCTCTGGGATATGACAAGTTCAGTTATTCCTGGCGCAGCAAAAAGGGAACCAAGTTTCACCAGTCAATAGGGAAACACTATTCATCTGGCTACGGACAGGGTGATGTCCTGGGATTTTACATCAGCCTTCCAGAGGATACTGAGACAGCCAAATCCCTGCCTGACACCTACAAAGACAAGGTGAGGCACGAGTTCACTGTCAGATTAAGTGTTGGCAGGTGGATAAGTGGAAAACAGGTTTCTCTGGCTTCACTCCTGCCCCTTTCTGTGGATCCTTCCCATCCTCTGGGTACCTCAGTGGTTCATAGGGGACAGGTCCAAAGTGTTGATCTCAAGAAAACAAAATACTCCTGGGTGGGATTTCCCACATCTTCTTTCATCTCCCCCTCCTGGCTCTCAAATATTTGAGCTGTGGGAATCACTCCTCACAGGTACTCTGACACCAGGCACACTTGTCCACAAGCAGGGCAGGTGATGGGTCACCGTTTTTTGGACTTGCTTCTGACATTGCTGCTGTTTCAGGCTTTGATCAAATTCAAAAGCTACTTGTACTTTGAAGAGAAGGATTTTGTGGACAAAGCAGAGAAGAGCCTAAAGCAAGCACCTGGAAGCCAGGTGAGTTCTTGCTGTCACTTCAGCAGGTGTCTGGCTCAGGTAGAGTGGAGCAGGGGCTAATCCTGGGAGTGTTCTGTGTCATGACAGCCACCATCAATGGGAAACCCCTTCATTTTTCAGATCATATTCTTCAAGAATGGTGTCAGCCAAGGAGTTGCCTTTAAGGACATCTTTGAAGGGGTTTATTTTCCTGCCATTTCTTTGTACAAGGGCTGCACAGTAAGTCAGGGGTCTTGGAAAGTGAATTCCTAAATGCATCAGTTTCAGTAATGCACAGAGTGTGGGCACTCAGGGATTGTGCCAAGTGAAGAGGAAGGATGGGAATTATTTTAGGGAAGTGACTCTGAAATGAAGTTGCTGAAGGACTGCCCTCCTTCCATGTGAGGGATGTTTGTTCCTCTGGGCTTGCACTGGGTGGGGGTGGGCTCAGGAATAGAAGGGGATGAGGACTAAAGAAACTTTCTTGGGTTTTTAGATCTAATGAAAATGTGTCTTCCACAGGTTTCCATAAACTTTGGGCCGTATTTCAAGTATCCACCCAGAGACATCACTTACCACCCTGTAAGTAAAAGTGAAGCCTTTTTTACCCCCATCTGACAGACTCGGTGTTTAAACCAAAGGTGTTTAAACCAAAAGGTATTTTAGTGTGATTCATACCACACCTGTACCTGGATAGTATAGCCAGAAGGATTGTGTTTAAAGCATTTAAGGACAGGCAGCCCACTAAATAATTTAATTAAATTTTCATTAAATAGTAGATGCTGTCTTGTTCCTCTTGACAGATGGTAAGGCCCTGATGTCGCCTCTGTTGGCCTCTTTTATCAGTAAGAGAGTGGAAGTGTTTAAGGAAACCCTTGGAAATTTTGTTCCCCCACTAATGTTCTCAGGAGGGGAGCAGCCCTGGAATGCTGCTGTCACTCCATGCCAGGGCTGTGCTCCATGGCTGGAGCTCACTGTCCTTCCCTCTGCAGATGAGTGACATGGGCTGGGGCGCCGTGGTGGAGCACACGCTGGCTGATGTCCTGTACCACGTGGAGACAGAGGTGGATGGCAGGAGGAGCCCACCCTGGGAGCCATAGACCCCTGACAGTGGCTTTATTGCAGAGGAACATCCCTCCCTCAGTGACCAGCCGTGACCCAACAGGCCCAGGCCAACACAGCCCTGGCTGGCAGGTGTTGTGTGTGTGTTACCTGCTGCAGGTTCACACCCCTCCCCCTGCCAGAGTGTGAGTGGGGCAGTTCTGGGGGGGGTTGTGCTATTTTGGGGCATCTCTTGGACACTCCAGCACTGTTACAGTGTCGTTTGCTGGGGAAGGGGGTCCTGAGGTACCTTCTCCTGGGCTGTGACTGCCAGGGGTGGGTACAGTGACCCCTGTGCTCAGGTGTGTTTGGCTGACTGGGACCAACAGCTCCCAGCCAGGACAGCTCTGTTGGAATGAGAGGCTGCATGTCAGACTGAAATTTGGGCTTCTGTCCAAACTGTATTTTTTTTCCCCCCCCACAAACTGGAAACCAGTTTAAAAATAAAGGCTTTAACTCTTGTTTTTATTCTGTTTTTTGTCTTGTAAATTGTGACAAGTGAGATCTAAACTCAGAGTAGCTACAGTTGGAGATCTGCTCACAGGAGTTACACGGGGCCTTCTGCCATTGATCATCATTGCACAGTTCTGGATGAATAAATAATTTCACACTTCATGTATGTCTGTACAGGAAGAATAAATTAGAGCTGCTTTGGGGAGGAGAGGGAATAAAACTGTTAAGTAAGTGCTGTGTTTCAGTTTTGAGGGAGTAAAATTTGAGGTTCATCAGGCCTGTGTTTGCCTCACTGAGGATGTACCTTCCCAGTTAGGTGTCTGGGACCTCCCTAGTAAGTAACGAGCCAGGCCTTTAATTGCAGACACCACTAATTAAAGCTTTATTTATTGAGTTAAAGTACTTAGGAAGAGTAGAGGTGCCGAGCTGGGCCAGCACATGCTCAGTGGAGCAAATACAGGACTTCAGTTTTTGGTGCTGGACTTACACCTTTATTGATTGAAGCTGTATATTAAATTAGTGGTGTCTGCTATTAAAGGCCTTGGCCTTAAAGTGACAAAGGCTCCCTGTTGTGCCCCTGACCAAAGCCCTGCGGCGGGTGGTCAGCAGGGCGTGGTCAGCAGGGCGTGGTCAGCAGGGCGTGGTCAGCAGGTGAGGGGCACCGGCCGTGCCAGGCGCTGCCGGAGGTGTTTGGCAAAGTCCACCTGTGTCTGGGACAGGACCTGGTTGATGATGGTCTTGGGCAGCCAGCCCTGGAGAGGAGCAGACACAGCCTGTGAGTGGGACCTGCCTGCCCCCAGCCCCTGCCTGCCCCCAGCCCCTGCCTGCCCCAGCCCCTGCCTGCCCCCAGCCCCTGCCTNCCTGCCTGCCCCCCAGCCCCTGCCTGCCCCCCAGCACGTTCCCTGCTGCCCGTACCTTGAGGTCGATGCTGAGCAGCCAGGTGAGCCTGGTCTGGGAGGGGCTGCCGGGCAGCGGGCGCAGGACCATGCACGTGGGACCGTTCTCAGCCCTGGCAGGAGGGGACGGCCCAGGTCAGACCCAACCTTGGATTTGGAGCCTCAAAATGCACTTTGTGACTGGAGTTTCCTCGGCAGCTCCTGCTGCCCAGAGAAACCCAGTGACTCCAAGCCCGTCCTAAACCCTTTTTCCCTGTGGGAAGCTCCCTCCTCGCCCCCCCCTCAGGTGGGCTGACCCGGGGTTACCTTATGAACCCTTCCTGCTCCGGCATCGCTCCGTACGTCGTGGACATCCCGGCCAGGACACAGGTGGAGCCGCGTCTCCTGGAGCACCGGACACTCACAAAGTCCCGAGGCCCAACGATGTTCCCGGGGGGCGCGGCCGCCTTCTCGTGGGTGATCACCGTGTCCTTCCCAATCTTCTCCAGAATCTGCAGTTTAGAATTAAAACACTGGTTTGAAGCTAAAAGCTGCCTCTGGTTACTGGGTGTTCAGATTCAGGTTCTGACAAAAGCTTGTTGTTTGCAGCCAGAAAAATTGCAAATGTCTGGTCCAGCCCAAGTGCAGAACAGTTTTCAATTCCTGAATGGGAAGGTATTTCCTTTACTGCTTCTCTGATTCCAGAGGAGCTGTGGGGTAGCCAAACACTTCCTTGTGCCTTGGGGCTGCTTCTCCTCCAGATCAGCCCAGGGTTACAGCAGAACTGGCTGCTCCTTGCAGGAAAGTGCATTTCCTGCAGAATTAGTCACAGAAAAGCTGCTCCAGACTCACCTCTGCCGCGGCAGCAACACAGTTACTGCAAAAAAACCTCAACCTCTGCAGCAGGAAATGGACAGGATACAGTGTGGCTTCCCATTCCCAAAGAACAGTGGAGAAGTCCCTGTGCTCCTGCTGTGATGGGCCCTTCTGGTGCCACATAGAGCAGGACGTGTGAACCCCGACTGTGACAGGTCTGACACACATTTCCTACCTTGACTTCTTGGACGTTGGGGTTCCAGTCTCCCATCTGCTCCATGTTGTCCACCAGCTCTCCATACACCGAGTCCAGGGGCTGGTCCACCACCACCTCCAGCCGGAACACCTTCCCCACGTCCGGCAGCACCTTGCTCAGCACTTTGTCTCCGTTTCCCTGGAGAGGGGACAGCAGCATTAACACCACAGCTCTTTCCAGGAGGAGCAGCAGTGCCACAAGGCAGAGCACCCACCGCCACCGTCTCCGTCTTCCAGCCGTCCTGGTCCTCCAGGATCCTGAGGGATTTCTGCAGAGCTTCCTCTCCTTGCTTGATGTAAGACATTTCCACCTCGCTGAAGGGGTTCTCCTCCAGCCTCGAGCCTGGAACAAAGGCAGGAGTGAGTGCCCAGAGACCAGAGAATTAAACCCAATTCCCACTCTGCTGCAGGTTCAGCAGAAGCACAGCCCACCCACAATCAGGATTTCCCCCGACCACTCCCTGGACGCCAGACCCACGATTGTCACCCCCAGCAGGAGGGGACAAACCCCTGAGCTGGTCACTTACTGAGCAAGGAGCTTCTCCTGCGCACGTGGTGGATCCAGGTGCCGGGGCCTGGGCTGCGCCGGGCGAGTCTGCTCAGCTCCTGGCTGAGGGCCACAGCAGCCTGTCTCCTCAGACCTGAGGGAGAGAGTGTGTCACCCACCACCACTGCACAGCAGGGGCTTCAATTTTCCCAATTCAAACATACAACATAGAAAAGTCTCTGCTTGTCACCTTCACTGAATCCCTACAGGCACGGGGAGCAGCTGACTGCCATCACACTGCCCTGGGATGGGCTGTCCTAAACAATCCTGGGCTTGGCTCCAGGTCTAAGCCATGCAGCAGTAAAAATACTGAGGAACATCATGCAGGTGGGCCCAGGAAAGAGCATAGAAACAGCACAAGGGTACAAAATCCTCAGAGCCTGTGGGAGTGTGACCCAGAGCTGGTCACAGGGACAGGGGTTATGTCTGACCCAGCAGCAAAAAGGGTGGTGGGGACAGTAAATCACAAAACCCAGACAGTGACAGGGCACAGGGCAGGGTGAGGAGAGCATCCCCCAGCCCACCCTCCCCTCTAGGAGGAGTGTAGGAAACAAGGGATCTTTCCTGCACCCTGTGACTCAACAGGAGCTTCTCTAATAAACTTCTGCTTTAAGTTCCCCCTCTGCCCGTGACAGGGGGGTTGGAACCCGCGTTCTCCCCCAGCCCAGGCGGCCCAAGAGGGGCTCCCCGTCCCTCACCCGTCATGTTCCGCAGGTGCCGGTAGGAGATGGCGGCGCAGAGCTTGGACGTGGCCGGGAGCATCGTGGGGCTGCGGGGCTGCCTGTGCTCGGGGTGTGCGGCGAGAGCGGCTCTGCCGGGCCCCGCCGTGCTCGGCCTTAAGTAGCGGGGCTGAAGGATTGTGCCTCGTCAGCCGCGAGATAAGAGCCGTCACTTCGGGCCAAGGCCGGACCAGCTCCTCACGCATCTGCCGGGCCGTGCTGGGACACGGAGCTGGCACAGGGGGCACAGCCCATCCCGGGGCACCGGCCCCTTCCAGGGGCACAGCCCACCCCGGGGCACCGGCCCCGCCGAGGGACGGGGGGAGGCAGAGCCCCCCTGCCCAGCTCCTGCCGTGCTTTGCAGGAGATTCCCGTGCACCACATGGACTGTGGGTCATGACAGATAATAACCAATTCTGAGAGGTAACAATGGATAAACACGGAGTCACACAATCGTGAAGGTTGGAAAAGACCTTCAAGATCATGGAGTCCAACCTTGGATGGACAACAATGGATAATAACAGATGACAGCAGGCAACCATGGACAACACCATCTCACAGAACAACCAGCCTGGAATAACCAGGCCAGGCTCAGCCTAACCTCAGCAAACGCTGCCTACAAGAACCAGGACAGCCCTTATAAAGCTGAATGTTAAGTATGTTGAGCTGCTGAGCCCGGGCTGGGAGTGAGGGGCAGCCCTGTGCAGGCCCCCTATCCCCAGCCTGGTTATCTGCCCCAGGACTGGGAGCAGTGGGAAATGGCAGAGCAGAGATAACTCTCAAGGCTGAAATGACATTTGTGGGATGAATTATGGCCTGGAGACCAGCACTCCCAGAAACCCTGAATCACAGCTGCTTCCTTTGACGTCAGCCCCTGCACCCTCCCACAGGGAGCCTGACCTTCCTCCCCACTGTTGCAACAACTTGGCCCAGGGGAAGGTCACCCCCTCACTGTGCCAGCCCCAGGGAGCCCCTCACCTCCCCCCAGCTGTGCCCAACCCCCCCAAGAGGATTTGGGTCCTACCTGCCATCCAAAATGGTCCCACTGCTCTCCAGGATGCTTCTCTCCATTGCCACTGCTGTCATTCTCCATTGTGTGCCAGAAAACACCTCATGTTCACGTCAGCAAGGCATGATTAGACCAAGGTGCTGGAGGGACCAGAAGCTGCACCATCCCTCTCCAAATGTTTGTTGGGAAATCCTCACTGCAGCCGTGCTCCCATAACTGTGATTCCTGGGTCTTGCCACAGCTCTCCCCACTCTGGGCTTCACCCACCTGCTCCCACCTGCCTGCACACAGAGGAAGGGAAATTCAGGAGGGTTTGAAGTCCTCGAGCTGCTGCTGGGAGCTCCCAGCCTGGAGCTCTGGCCAAATGCACATGGAGCACCAACAGGGCTCTGGGTGCTGAGGGAAACCAGAGACACCCCGATATTATGGCATTGCCCTCAGCCCCCCACACCCCCTGACACCTGACAGTGAGGGGTCCCCCTCGGCACCAGGGACCAGAGACCCCCCAGCTTTGAACCATCTGGGACTGTTGTTATCCCAGACAGAGCAGCAGCTCCCAGCACAAGGCCTTGGCACAAGGACACATGATTGTTTTTCAGAAGAACCAAAACAGCCTGGGCAGAGCCTCCCCTCTGGCTCCGGGCTGGGGGGGCATGAGCCCCTCTGTGCCCCTCGGGAGGGTACACGGGGACAGTCACACTGTGCCATGGCACATGAGGGAAATGCTCCAGGTGACCCATCTCCAGGGTGGCACATAGAGACCCTGAAAAGGTAACCAGACCCCTTGATGGTTCTGTGCATCTGAGACATCTCAGGACCCTCACCAGCTCCTGATGTGGCCTCAGCATCTCCTCTGGATGCCTCTTGAGGTTCCACTCTGTCCTCGAGCTGCTGCATCTGCCAAACCTGTGAGGGGAAGGGACAGCAGCCATCCCACAGCACCAGGGGTGGGCGTGAGCAGCAGCAGTGCCACAGGCACAAATATTCACAAATGTAAAAAATATACAAAACCAGATTGATCCCAAGCAAAAGCACCAGAGATTAACCAGGGCCTGAAGGGACTGGGGGCCCAGGAACCCCAGGTTTCCCTGTCAGGATGGGGGGAGCTCCCTGTGTCCCCCTGCCCATCCACCTTTGAGACCATTCCCCTCTCCCAGCCCGTTTCCCATCGCCGTGGCCAGAGCAGGGGGAGGCTCTGCCGGGGTGACCGTGTCCCACCTGCTGCAGCACAGCTGGGGGGGCAGCGTGTCCCCCTCACTCCAAGGCTGCCCGTGTTGCTATTTGGAGAGCACAGATAAACCGCAGCCCCCCGTGCCCACAGAGGTCACGCTCCGACCTGGCGATAAGATAACGGGCTCAAACGCAGCAAAAATAGGTCCATGCCCTGGCCCTCTCCCCTGGCAGCACGGGGGTGGCTGGGGGGAGGTGGTCCCGCAGTGGAAGCCCCCAGGATCAGGCTGGAGTTGAGGGGGAGGCGGCAGAGTTGGGGTCAGGCAGCCTCCACCCCCCTCCCCTCCACGAGCATCCCTGGAGCCCCCGGCCCCAAGTGCTGCTGCGGGACAACCCTGAGAGGGCACGCGGGGTCTGGGGGCTCCCCGAGCGGTCAGGAGGGTGCGGGTGCCGGGGTTTGGCAAGAGGATTTGGCCACAGGAGGGTGCGAGTTCACACCGGCTGGGCTGGGGGCGTGGACGGCGGTGGCGATGGCGAACTCAGCTGGCTGCAAGGACAGACGGACGGTGGGCCGTGAGCAAGGGCGGTGTGGGGCAGACCCCATGGCACCCCACCCCCCGTCTCTCACATGTCGTCGGAAGAGCCGCTGCAAAAGGCCGCGCTTGGGGGGCTCTGGCAGCCGCCACCCGCCCCGCCGGGTCCAAACACATTGAGGTCCTTGAAGTACTTGGTCCCGATCCTGGCCAGGAACCCCCCGCCGGGGCTGGACAGCCCTTGCCTCCACCCCAAAACACCCCTCAAACCGACAGGGACAGCAGAACCACTAATCCCAAAATGCCATCCCCTCCCGCCAGGGATTCTCCAGCTGCAGCAGCTTCATAAAGGCTTTTTGCTTTTTTTTAGCATCTTTGTTTACACCTTTGCCACCCCCAAACACACAACACCCACCCGATCCCTGAGGGAGAGGCTCCGTGCTGGTCACTAAATGCTGGCTCTGCAGGGCTGTGCTCAGCCCCAGCAAGCAGAGCTGGGCTTGTCCTGCACAGGAACCTGCCACTTTGGAACACAAAACCCCCTCTGCCCCTCCAGCACAGACTCTTCCTGCAGAGAACTTCCCCATTGCCCAGGAAAGTGGCCTGAGGTTCTGCAGGGATTGTCCCTGCCGAGGTCTGCCCTTCCCCGTGTCCCCATGGAGCCTGGCAGCTGCCCAAAGCCAACCCCGACCACAGCCAGGGGCTCTCCCACCTCCACCAGCACCAGACACCCACGGGGCAAAGGAGTTTCCAGCCTGGCACAGCTGCACCAGCTCCCCCAGAGCAGGGAGGCGTGGAGGGGCTGGAGGGGCTGTGGTGCCGCAGTGTGGCAGCTCCTAATTAGCAGGTAATTAGTGGGCTCAGCTGCAGGGGACCAGCACAGCCTGGCTGGGGGGTGCTGGGAATCTTTGGTGGGGTACAGGGGGTACCCAGGTTCTGCTCCCCAAACCCAGAGGGGAGGATCTTGCTGCATTCTCCAGCTTTTCCTTGGAGCAAACCCACTCCATGGCAGGAGCGAGGGTCCTGTGTCCCCCTGCACAGCACCTGGCAGGGACATGAGTTGGCACAAGGAGTGCTCGTCCTGAGAGAGGGGGAAACATCAGGGCCAGAACACGGGAAAACCAGCGATATCAGGATCAAGGATTTATTTACACTTCAGGGAAAACTCTCACTCAGAGTCACGTGAGGAGGAAAAAGCAAACGAACCCAAAGAGCAGCGATTTTCTCCCAAACACAAACGCTCTCACTCCCGGCCGCTGTGCCAGGGCTGGTCTCCCTCTCTGCAAGGAGACTAAAGGCATGATTTGTGTACAGTTATCTGCACCATGGAAAATACAATCTGAAAATAAACCCCGCCGTTCCAAGGAGCCGTGTCCCCCCACAGGCGGGTCCCGGCGCCGCCCTCGCTCCGACAGGGCGGGGGCAGCAGCTCTAATACTCGTCCAGAGTGTCTGCCCGCGGCACCGACAGGCCCCGCTCCTTCAGCGCCTGCACCTTCAGCTTCTCCGACTCCTGCTTGGCCTGCAGCTCCACCCGCTGCTCCTCCAGGATCTCCTCGATGGACACCTGCTGCAGGGGGGTGTCGCTCTCCTTCTCCAGGTCCTGCAGGAGAGACAGCCCGTTCAGCTGCACATGGAGCACACACACCTTCCATGAGTGCCAGCTAAGGGTGGAGATGATGGAAAACAGAGGTGCTGGAGGCATTCTGAGGAGTGGGGACACGGGCAGGGACCCCCTGGGAGGGGGCAAACAGTGGGAGATGGTACTCAGCTCCTCCCCAGCCCATCTCAGAAGTCATCCCCTGGTGCAGAGCCAGCAGGGGAGTGACAGGCAGCCACTAATGACACCCTCCAGTAATGCCACACACAAGCTGGAGCTTCCCTGCAGCATCCCCCACATTGCCCCTCATCCTTCATGTCATCCCTGATGGGCTACAACTACAGGAGACCCCTCTGCACTCCAGAGGCATTGCTGTGATGGCTCAGCCTGAACTGGACTGGGAAAGGGCTTAAAATTTCAGCCCCCTGAACAGACAGTGACTGTATTTCACAGCAAACAGACAGACACAGCACAAACGCCCCCAGCTCGGTCCCAGACTGCAGCACGAGCTGTTTACTTACAATTTCCCCCAGCAGAACAACGTTCTCGCCCCTCACAACAAAGATGCCCCGAGGGATGTCCCCATACTTCTTGCCCACGTGGATGCGCTCCACAGTCTGGTGCAACACCAAGTTTGCTGCAGCAACGAGAGAGGCACAAAACCATCCGTGTTTTGCTGTGGCTTCTGGCTGTCCAGGGTGTCCCATCCCACCAGGCAGAGCCCCCACAGCGGTGCTGGTGCTCCGAGCCAGGTCACCGAAGGCACTGACCGTGTCCCCAGCTCTCTCCACCTCAGCAGCTCCTGCCCTCAGGTGTCACAGCCGTGCGGGCAGGGCAGGGAGAGAGCTCAGACCCCCAGGCTGAGCCCACCTGAGATCCCTGTGCCGACGGCAGCAGACGCTGTTAGTGCTGCAGGTTCTTGGCAAGGACCAAGCGCTTGGTTGGAGCACGAACATCACCCGGGCTATTTCTGCCCAAAAAGCGGTGCCAGAGCATCAGTGCTGGACGTCACCGCGGGGAGGAAGCTCCCGGTCCCGGGAGAAGCCTCCGTGGAGCACCAAGTCCAGGGGACGTGACAAACAGGCGGGAGTTTAACCCGCAGCACAAACACACCCTAAAAACGCACCGCGGGTCCCTGTTCCTCCTCCTCAGCCCCCGCCCGGGGCCGACCCGGGGGTCCCGCAGCCCCCGCAGCCCCGGCCCGGCCGTACCGAACTGGTCGATGCTGCGCAGGAACCCGATGAGCGTCCGGCCGTCCCGCAGCAGCACCAGGTGCTTCTCTGCGGGCAAAGACAGCGGGGTCGGTCCCGGCCACGCGCGGGCACCGAACC
>WEIV01028645.1:390061-403868 GCA_013390005.1 Calyptomena viridis | reverse complement strand
GGTTCCGCACTGGTTCTACCGCAAGGTCACGGACACGCGGGAGCGCTGGGTCCCGTTCAGCGCGCAGGACTCGGAGCGGCTGGAGGAGGCGCACGGCGCAGGTGGGGCGGGATGGGCCGGGGTGGGCCGGGGTCCGGGGAGAGCCCACCCGCCCCCGGGGAGGGTCCCACGGTACCCCCAGTGTCCGGCTCCCGCCGTCCGTCCGCCCCACGGGTGGGGCTCCCGCGGCACCCCCGGAATCCAGACCCCCCCTCGCTGTCTATCGGTTGCTCTTGGTTTTATATCGCATATCTCTGCTCTTAAATCACCGTAAGGAACCTGGTGAGGTTGACGGGGTAGCATCAGGTGTGTGCTCAGGGTAAACACTGTCCAGGTACCAGGGAAAAATTCCCATGACTTCCACCTGGGATGCCAGATTTTCCCTCAGGGAAATTTAAATTGGGACTTTTTTTGGCGATGTGCCTGCTCCCAATTAACCGAGCTTGTTCGGCTGCATCGAATGGTCTGACTGTTCAATTGATATTGCTCTAAATTATATATAATCACAATGCAAACTCTCCTCTAGTGAGGCTGGGAGAGCGCTTAGGAGGGTGGCAGGAATTCTGCTGGCAAATTCCCCTCGTGGGGAAGCACGGAGCTATGCCTGCCCCTGGTAGGAGCAGGGATTGGGGTCAGCTCTGAGCCCTGTACTGAGGCCCCTGTGTGCCAGATATCCCCATCTGCTGCTGCCATGGGCAGAGCTCCGATTGCCCAAGGTTTGGCTCCCGTCCTCCCTCGCCCAGGAAGTTTTGGATTAGAGGTCATGCTGCCTGTCCCCAGTGCCACAGCCCAGCCTGGCATGGGGCACTGTGCCACCAGCCCACGGGAAGACCCAAAAGGCAGCAAAATTCACAGAATTTGAGGTCTGTATTGGGGTCTGTGCAGAGTTCCCTGTTTTGGAGGGGAATGATTTAGAGATCCAGGTGCACCCCGACAATTACACAACACATTTCCCAGGGCCGCAAATTCACTTTTACCCTCTAAATGAGGCAAGAAGAGGCTGTGTAAGCCTGTGCCTGAACCAGAGATGAGGACATTTAATGCCTTCATCTTGCCTTCTGCCTCTGGGGAATGTCTGACTTGGGGCATCTCTCCCAGGATGCCCCAATGCTGCTCCCTGGGCTTGAGGATGGGGAATGTCAGGATCTGCTGCTGTGGCTCAGACCTGCTGGGTGTGCTGCCCCAGGAGATGCTCTGCCTTGTGCCTCTGGCCTGTTTGGGGAGCACACTGTTCTGGGCCTCTCACGATTAATTCCAGGCCTTGTTTCCCACAGGGAAGGAGCAGGACAACGTGGTTGTGCCCACGTCGGGGGGCAGGTACGACGTGCTGCTGAAGAGGCGGCAGCGCGTGGCCGTGTACTGGGACGAGGAGGTGTCCGAGGTGCGGCGCTGCACCTGGTTCTACAAGGGGGACAAGGACAAGTACGTCCCCTACTCAGAGTCCTTCAGTGAGGAGCTAGAGGTAAACATGCCTTCCTTGGTTTCTCCTTGTCACATACTGATGTCCCAAACCCCGTCTGGGGCCACTGGCACCACAGTCAGGCCTGAGGACATGAACTCCAAAGAGGCTTTGGCACGGTGCTCCCTCAGCTGATTAATGTAACTGTGAGCTCTGCTGTGGCCTCCCTGTCCCCTGCCCTCGTCCTTCTGTGACAGCAGGCCCTGCTTTGGGAAGATGCACATGTAGAGATATAGATGTTTGCATAAAAACACACAGCATTGCAATAATCTCTATCCTGATACACCAAAAATACAGTTCTAAGTTGATGGGGAAGTTTGATGCTGCTGCTGTCAGTGGTGGGGGGCTGTTCTTGGACACCCTCAGCAGGTGGTCCTGGGATGACCCTGATGCTCCTTCAGCTGATTTCTCTGCCTCTTTCACGAAGTGTTGATAAAAGGTCCTGAAAACTGAGTGGGGAGTGTCTCAAGAGGTTGAACATTGATGGGAATACTTCCAGCTGACTCACAGAGGGTGTTCTCCTCTGTAGGAGGCTTACATGATTGCTGTGACCCTGGATGAGTGGAAGAAGAAGCTGGAGTCCCCCAGCAGAGAAGTCATTATCCTGCACAACCCAAAGGTGAGCAGGGCCTGGTGATCTCTGTGCTGACCAGGGAGAACATCCCCTCAGGTCTCTGCAGGCCTGGCCTCGTGCCATTGGCATTCCCCTCACCTGCCTGCAGAGGAGAGGGCAATGGCAGCAGGGTCTGCCAACACTTCCACGTTTCTTTTCAACACTCTTTGTGCAGGGGGCTGGGCCCAGCACAGTGTGGTACCACCCCGTGTCACCCACAGCTGCTGTAGCAAAGCTCTCTCAGCTCCGGGGGTCACTGACAGGCCCTTCTTGTCCCCCAGCTGATGGTGCACTACCATCCTGTCGCCAGCTCCGACGACTGGGTGTCCACTCCCACGGAACAGGGTCGGCCCCGGACTGTGAAGAGAGGAGTGGAGAACATTGCTGTCGAGATCCCCAATGGTGAGCTCCCAGTCAGGCCTCAGGACTTGTCCCCGTGGGGAGGATGGGCAGCTCCACCTGTCTAAGCCCTGCATTTTCCATGCATGCCTGCCCTCTGGAAGGCACATCTGCAAACAGAGGGGTGTGGGGAGTAGAGAACAAGTCCTGACTCCACCTGGGGCCTACCTGGGTGAGGCAGCTCCGTGGGGCTGGGTGGCTCTCAGAGTGGGCTGGGCACAGGGCAGCTGGACCCCTATCTCCTGGTCCTACCCTTCCTTGTGCTGGATGTGCCCCACAGCCAGGTGAGGCTGAATTGCCAGGAGTGAGGGTGGTGACAGAAGGGGGATGAGCCACCACACCTTCCTCTACTGTCCCATCAGTCCAGATCCATCCCAGGGCTGAATTTAGCAGGACAAAGAGTTCAGAAATGTGAGAAATGTCACCACCCTGGAGTTGTGATTCCAACACCAAGGGTGTTCACGTGGGCTGAGGCGAGGGTGGGAGCTCCAGTGGGTCTGTCCCTGTTGGGTGCTGTGCTCTGAGCCCCCTTCCCTCCCCAGGGGAGCCCCTGCAGATCGACCACCTCGTGTTCGTGGTGCACGGGATCGGCCCCGCCTGCGACATTCGCTTCAGGAGCATCGTGCAGTGTGGTAGGTGTGGGCAGGGACCCAGCCAGGGGCTCTGCTTTCAGCTGAGCCAGGAAAAACCTCATCCTGGCCAGCAGGAAACGCTGTCAGGGTGCATCAGACCATCCCAACACGTTGGCAGGCTGCACATCAAACCTGCTGACTGGGGGAGTGTGAGTGGAACATTCACTAACCCAACAAATCCCACCTTCTGGAAACGTTTGGGCAGCCTCTGTTTATCAGTGTTCTGCTGCTGCTCCAAATAGTAAGTTTCCCAAATCAGATACAGATTTTTCAAGTAATTGTCTAAACCTGCTAAACTAATTAGTAACCTGCTCAGTCTGTTTTTGTGGGTTGATCTCACCAGTCTCACAAGCAGCAGCATCCCACCCTCTGGAGTGATTTGGGATGAAAGCAAGGATTGTTTGTGGCTCAGGAAATCCTGAGCTGCAGGTGCCTGGAGTTAGGAGGTGTGAGAGATGTTGGTGGCCTCACACAGCTCCTCTGTGCACAAATGACCCAAGTTCTCTGACCTGTTCACTAAGAGTTGCTCAGTGCTGTGGGGCTGATGATCCCTGAACCTGCCTGGAATCACAGCGAGATTCAACTTTTAGAAATCAAGGGAGCTGAGGTGTTTCACAACATTTCCTATAAATGCAGCCTGTTCTTCTGTGTGTCCATCTGTTTAAACTATTTCAAGGCTGCTGAGCATTTGAATTTAGGGAAATCAGCCTTTCTGCCCCAAAACTGAGTAATTTCAAATTCATCTCCTTCTTTATGGTTCCTACACAGGCATCTTCCCAACAGTTATTTTTTTATAAATTTCTAAAAGTACTTTATCCTGACTGCTGTGCTCTGCCCATGTGAAGGAGGTATAGATGGGACAGCAAAATCCAGTAAACACACGTGGTAGGACATGGAGTCTTCCCTGATCTCTAGTTCAAGATTCAGGGACTTACAGGAGCAGCAGCAGATTAAAGACCCCGGGGGGATTTCCCTGTAATGATCTTTTATCATATTAAGTGTTGTTGGTGCTGCTACCGCAGAGCCCGGTGGATCTCTGTGAGAGTTCATCTCTTTTCCAGTGAATGACTTCAGGAATGTCTCCCTGAGCATGCTGCAGGCCCACTTCAGGAAGGCCCAGGAGCAGCAGCAGGTCGGGCGAGTGGAATTCCTGCCTGTGAACTGGCACAGCTCCCTCCACTCCACCGGGGTGGACGTGTAAGTGTCCGACAGCCCCGGGGTCCGTGGGGTGGCACAGGCAGCCTCCTCCCCTGGGAACTCGGCCTTTTCTGTTAGCAAAGCAGAGGGAAAGCTGTGAGCAGGACAGACCCCAGAGCCCCTCCCCAGCACCCAGCAGGCACCTGCTCTGACCACTTTGGGGAGCAGAGGCTTCTGCCTTTCCTGCCTGATACCGGGGGGACCGTGGGCATCCACACCTCCTCGAGGCCTCTGGGGACCGAGTACCCAGTTTCTGCACTCCAGCACTGCTCTGCAGAGTCCCAGGCAGGGCAGAGAGCAGCCAGGCTCCTGGGGAAGAAAGGGCAGGCTCTTTATTCTTGGAGTGCAGGAGCACAGGCTGTGCTCTGCCTTTGGTCTCAGCATGAGCCGGGGGTCTGGATTACAACACACGTCCTTGGAGATGGTGCCAATCCTGCTTTCAACTTGCATTTTGCTGTAGAAGCGTGGTGGGGGTCCCTGGCTTGTTCAGCTGCAGCCCCCTGTCCCCTGTCCCCTGCAGGGACCTGGAGCGGATCACGCTGCCCAGCATCAACCGCCTGCGTCACTTCATCAATGACACCATCCTGGACGTGTTCTTCTACAACAGCTCCACCTATTGCCAGACCATCGTGGACACAGTGGCCTCGGAGATGAACCGCCTGCACCGGCTCTTCCTGCAGAGGAACCCGCTCTTCAAGGGCGGGGTGTCCATTGCAGGGCACAGCCTGGGTAAGGGTCACTCCCGGGGCAGTCGCTGTGCTGAGGGACCAGGGAGGGCAGAAGCACAGAAGGGTTTGGGTTGAAAGGGAACTTAAAGATCTTCTCATTCCAACCCTCCTGCCATGGGCAGGGACACTTTCCACTATCCCAGGTCACTCCAAGCCCCAACCTGGCCTTGGACACTTCCAGGGGTGGGGCAGCCACAGCTTTTCTGGGCAACCCGTGCCAGGGCCTCACCACTGAGTAAAGAATTTCTTCCCGAATTCTAGAATTCCAGAATTTCTAACCTGTCCTCTGCCAGTTTAAAGCCATTGCCCCTTGTCCTGTCACTATCTGCCTGTATAAAAAGTCCAGGGTGCTGTTCTCCTGTCCAAGAAAGGAGCTGGTTTGGGCTCTTCCCTGCCATGCTGCTGATGCTCTGCCCACACCTGGTTTCTAGGGTCCCTCATTTTGTTTGATCTCCTGACAAACCAGAAGGCTGATTCCAAGGAGGATGAGCACAGAGCACAGGTACAGACTGGGCTCTCTGGGTCTGGGACCCAGGGTGTCACTGACCCCCCACTTCTGCAGCTGCCTGGGGAAAGGGGAGAGACCCCAACATGCACAGGAGCAAATTAGTGAGCAAAAAGCTTGATCTGTTCACAGGGACCCAGGACAACCTCAAGCAGTGGGGGTATTGAGGAAGTAAAAGAAATCCTGAAAAAGCTGGAGCTCTCTGAGTATTGTGATGTTTTTGAGAAGGAGAAAATGGACAGGCAAGCACTGGTGAGGAGCTCCCCTGTTTTACTGGTGTGGGTGCTGGGTTGTCTGTGAGGTATGACGAGAAGGCTGACTCCATGAAGCTTTATCAGAGGCTTTATTTATCTATTAGAGCACTAATTTCTATGCAAAGAAAGCTTAAGCATCTAAACACTGGCAAAGGCTTTTCTAATCTACCTACCTGCTGAGCAAACGCTGCATCCACAGCTTCCCAGGCAAACTGCCTGGAAAGCTCTGGACACAAGACTCTGCCTGCCCAGATGTGTCTTGGCCAGGCACAGGGTTTGCTCTCTAAGAAGTCAGAAAATGTCTGCTGCTGCTTCTTGTGCAGTTTCAGAATATATATCAGCCTATATTGTTTACTTTGGCTGTTCAATGACCTGGGGACCAAGTTCTTGTCCAACCAGGGGGACAAGGTCATAACCAGTCAGAGCATGACTTTTGCTCATGCTCAGGAGAAATGTGGCCTATAGGATATGTCACATACTGGCTCTTGTAGCTCTTCTTTGCTTTTTTTGCACATCTTCTGGTACTGAGTCACTCACACATGAAACGTCTCTGAGGAACAGAATCCCAGAGAACAGACACCTCACCACACCTCTGCTCCTGGACTAATACTTCCCTTGCTTATTTTCCAGTTCTTGTGCACGGAGAAAAACCTTGAAGAAATGGGAATTCCCTTAGGACCAAGAGTGAAGATCCGCCATTACATCAACTCCCAGGCAGACACACAGGTTTGTTTCCTGCATGGCTTGTGCTCGTTCCATCACATCCCAACCCTCCTCTCTCATGAAAGGACCCTTTTGTGTTCCTGTAGGGTCAGAGCTCAGCAGCTCCCAGGCAGAGCGGGGATCACAGAGCCAAGGCAGGGTCCCCATCCCAGCAGCAGCCAGAGGGCACCGACGGTGGCAGGAACTGCCACTGCCGGGACATCGGCTTAGGACAGGTGACAACTGAGCACTGACTGCAGCCACGGGGCCCCTTAACTCCAGCACAGAGATTGTCTCATGAGCAAATCCGAACTTCTCTCTCTCCCAGGTCTCAGCAAACTACCCCCAGCTGAACTACAAGCCCACCATATTCTTTGCTTTTGGGTCCCCCATCGGGATGTTCCTGACGGTGCGAGGAGTGAAGCGGATCGACCCCAACTACAGCCTGCCCACCTGCAAGGGCTTCTTCAACATCTTCCACCCCGTAGGTATCATAACCAGAGCCGTCCTGCATGAGACACGTGGAGCACGAGCCCTGGTCACTGTCCCCTCCCCTGCAGTTCGACCCGGTGGCGTACAGGATCGAGCCCATGATCGTGCCAGACGTGGAGTTCGAGCCCATGCTGCTGCCCCACCACAAGGGCAGGAAGAGGATGCACCTCGGTAGGGCACAGGCAGCCCCCGCCCCCCAGCCCAGGGCCCCTGCAGCCCCCAGCCCCACGCCCACCCCTGTCCTGCCTTGCAGAGCTGAAGGAAGGGCTGACCCGCATGAGCGTGGACCTGAAGAACAACCTGCTGGGGTCGCTGCGGGTGGCCTGGCAGTCCTTCACCCGCGCCCCCGTGCCGGCCCTGGAGGCCGCGGGCACCGACGGCGAGGCGGAGGCGGAGGCTGGCACTGGCACTGGCACGGAGAAGCAGCTGGGTCAGTGCTGGGGGTGCAGGGGAGCCAGGGATGCAGGGGCAGGAGCTCCCCGAGCCACGCTGCCCATCAGTGCCCAGCAAAGGGATCACCTTCGGGCTGTGGATGCACCCAGCTCTCCCCAAATGCTGCTGCCTTCCCGTTTGTGCTCGATAGAGGGGTTTTCTGGGGGTCTCTGTCCCCTGGCTCGAGCACTGCAGCTGCCTCTCCCCTGCGAGGTGAAGGTGGCCCTGCTGTTGTATTGTCGTGGCTGCTGGTGCCCCGTGGCTCAACCACACTGCTCTTCATTCCCCAGACACAAAGCCAGAGGAGCCCCCTGCAGCAGTGAAGGAAGAGCCCCCCCTCATTAACGTGGGGAGGCTGAACAGAGGGAACCGCATCGACTACGTGCTGCAGGAGAAGCCAATAGAGAGCTTTAATGAGTACTTGTTTGCACTCCAGGGGCACCTCTGCTACTGGTAAGTGTTTGCTTCAAATTCAGCTGTGATGGAAGCAGAAGGGCTTCAGTTTCAAAGCCAGTGTAGTAAGACAAGCCTTAACTGAGGAAACAAGGCCTTCTCATGCCTGTGACACGCAGGGAGGGCAAGGACAGGGGAGACCAGTGTGGTTCTCCTTGCCTTGTGCTGCATCTGCAGATTACATCCATGCAAAACCATCACAGAGGTCCTCACAGGGTGCAGGGAAGTGTCCCACTCTAATCCCCATGTCTTCCTTCTCCAGGGAGTCAGAGGACACCGTTCTGCTGGTTCTGAAGGAGATCTACCAGACACAAGGCATCACACTGGATCAGCCTTTGCCAGGGAGCCAGTGACCAACCTGTGCTGTTCTGGCTGTAAGTCACTGAACTCTTTCCTGATTTCCAAGGTCACCTCAGAGGAGAGATCTGGTTTGTTTGAGGGCACAATATCCCTTATCCAAGGCAGGGAGCTTGTGTCAGATTCTTTCTTTGGCCTGTCAGCATTTTTGGCTCCTTTCCTCTCCCCTGCACACAAGGATCATCAGCCATGAGGAGAAAACCAAGGAGGGCCCATAAGGCTGTGCTGGGCAGGTTCTGGCTGCCCCATTGCAGCTATTCCTGTGTTCTCCTTTTGCTTTCTTAGATCCAATTCCACCAAGTACTCACCAGGAAAGTCCAGATCTATTCTCTGCCACCTTCTCTCCTCTGCTGCCGTGTCCCGCATGCTGCTTCCCAAGTACCTGCTGCTGCCTGGAGATAAGGATGGATTTTCCTCCATTTTGGGAAGGGGTGGGGGGAAAAACTATCACGGGAAAACACTTCTGCTTGAACACACTCAGAAGCTGCACAGTGATCCCCTGTGGCAACGTGTACTTTTAACCCTCCACCCTGTGAGTCCCCACACCAGCTCCTCCAACACTGCAGCAGAAACTGTCCGGGCTCAGAACCCAGCAAGGGCCTGGCCCTGCTCCCAGCTCAGTGGGGACACTCAGCCTGGGACCTCGAGGAGAAAAAGCCTTAAACACACAGCACAGAGAGAGCTGCAGCAGCCTTGGCGTGGGGGGGATTGCTAACACAGGGCTCCCGTGCCACAACTGCAGGACTGGGAGGCAAAGCCCACAGGCTGCTGCTGAGCCAGCAGGATCTGCCCACCAGCCCCCTCATCTGCACTGCTGCTGCATGTTTGTGCCCCCTGGGCAGGGTGAGGTGCCCCATAAACCACCTTGTGAGAGCAGCATGTTCGTGCTCTGCCTGCTGTGCTGTTGGTAGTGATGTCCCACCACCCTCACCCAGCCCACGCTGGCAAACAGGGGCCTCCCTGTGGCACTGACCAAGCCTGTGCCCAGCTTCACCTCCACACCAAACTCCAGCCAGGCCAGGGGACAGTTTGGAGCCTGGGCCAGCCCTCAGTGCTCTGCAGGGACAGGGAGCAGTGCTGCCACCCTGGGGGCTGTAAGGTGGCATTGGGGATCTCACACCCTGCCAGGCTCCTGTTGTTTTTAGCTTTATATACACAAATGTACAGCCAGCAAAGTCAGAGCCCAGCTCTGTAGGGTCTGGCCATGGCAGGAGTGGCAGCAGCTCTGCTCCGAGGGGGACAGGGCCAGAGGGCCCCCATGATCCCTCCCTGGCCACCAAAGCCCTGGGCTGGCTCAGTGCCTGAGCTGGGGCTCCAGTGCTGTGTCAGGTGTTGCTGTGCAGCCTTTGCAAGAGACAAACCACTTCCCCTCCTGCTGACTTTCCCCCTGCATGGGGTAAGGAGCCTTTTCCCCACACCCTGTTGGTTTGGTTTCCCTCCTCTGCCCGTTATTTGCACTATTGGAAGGGTTTTGTTTGCAGCCTCCATCCCCCTCCCCTCTCCCAAGAACAGAAGCTGTTCTTTACCTGACTGCAGGAACAGCCAAGCTGCTCAGTCAGCCCCTGAGCCACTGCCTGCTACAAGTCTCCTACAGGAGTAGGAAAAGGAACAGTCTTAACATGGGCCACTAACGATCAGCTTTTTAAGTTATGCACTTTGTTAAAAAAGAAAAGAAGTTAAATACATTTTAAATGTTATTTAATGTCTTTTCCAGTAAAAGCCAAAATAAATAAGTAGATGACTGTGGTTTATGCATGTCTGGGGGGAGAGGGAGCAGTTGGAGAATTCACCTGTGCAGTTCTAGGGGAAAGTAAAGTTATTTCTGTAATTCTGTTGAAGCTGCAGGGTCATAGAGGCCCAAAGTGCAGCTGATGGGTCAGTGTGTCATTGCTGACTCATCTGCTACAGCCTCACCTGTGCTGTTTGCAGGTATAGACACCTGAGCAAACTACACCTTGTCTGTGGAGGGGATCAGTGACAAACTGCTCACACAGCCCTGCCAGACAGCACTGCCCTGAGGAGCAGTGAGGGAAATGAGCACCTGGGCAGGGATGCTCTGACACCATTTCTTTTTCTGCTGTCCCCTCCTTACACGTCTACTAAGGCTGTAAGGAAAGTGAGCACCCAGTAGCAAACCCCTGCAACAAATACAGGAAATACAGTGATAACCCAGGCCTTGAAGTAAAGTTTTAGTACCATAGCTCATTAAAAAATTAAACTCCTTTATTTGGCAAATTAGGAAAAACTCAAGGCTGGCAGGTCCTGCACTTCATTTCCCAGGAGAAGGGCTGGGACAGCTCAGCTGGATTGCAGGAAGGTGACCAGTGGCACTTCCCAGACTGGACACAAGAACTCCCACCAGACTGGGCACAACTGGATTATCACATTTTTCCAGTTCTTGCTTCAGGACCTTCATACCTGGACTGTCATTCTGCAAGTTGGCACCCCAAGTGCTTCCCTCACTTCACAGCAGGCCTGAAGTGGGGGACACCCATAAATTTTGATTAAAGGAGTCCCTGGGCAGGAAACTCACCAGCACTGCAGGGAACACCTGCCTGGGGGCTCACAGGAACCACTTCTCCTGAGCAACCTCCTCAAAGCCCTGCCCTGGCATCCAGGGACCATCACTATATGTTAAGGTGGAAGCTGGGAGCTGGAGGCTTCTCCTCGTGCACTGGCAGTGGTTTGGGTTTGGACAGAGATGGTTTGTGGCACATGGAGTCCGTCAGGGGAGGGTAGTACTGCCTGTAGCACAGGTATGCAAGCACCAAGCCCATCACAGAGCCAACCAACACATCTGTGGGTGAGACCAGAGGAGAGTTAATGTCCCTTCAAACTCCCAAGCCTCATGATGGAACTCTCCAGCCTCAGCCTTTCAGCTGGATCTGCAGCCTGACCCTTGGCTGTAAAACCAAGCTTGCACATATTTCAGAAACACAGAGAAAAGCATCAGCACCAGAACCACCACCCGAGGAAGACACAAAACCCCGAGTAGCCACTGTGGGCTCTGAACTGCCCTGTGGCACCACAGCCCCTCGTGCCCGGGGTGCCCCCCTGCTCAGGGCACCTGCTGTGCCCTGTCCAGGTGACACTGACCCACCTTGCCAGTGGTGCTTGTAGTCGCAGGTGCGGGACAGGGCGATGAGGGTGGCGAGGAAGAGGGGCAGGAGGAAGGCACAGAGGCGCAGGGCCCGGGCCCCCCGGCCTGGCACGAAGCTGTGCAGCTTCCCCGCCAGGTAGAAGGCAGAGAAGGCAAGACCAGCAAAGGCAACTGGAAGAGAACAGAACAGTGTTGATTTAGAACAGCTCCAGGGTGTGCCAAGGGCCCTCAGCCAGACCCCTGCCCTCTCCTGCTGTGGTAGAAGGGCTGCAAGGGGAGTCTGTCCTGCCCCCGTGAGCCAAGGGAAGCACCAGCTTGGGAGTGATGGATCACAGAGCTGGAACCTGGCACACACCCCTCCTCCCAGGGTTACAGACAGCTTCCAAACACATTTCTCACCCCACTGCTCTGCAGAGGGAAACTCGAGGCCCCTGGTGAGGTCAATGAATGCAGCCAAAGTAAACCCAAGCTGCCTCCCCACAGGTCCTGCTCTCCCTGGCTCACTGCCCAGGGCTGCAGCAGGAAGGGGACATGGAACACTCACAGGAAGCGTGTCCACTGGGGAAGCTCTTGCGGCCCTCAGCCACCCTGTGGGGGTCCCCTGTGCACACCAGCTCCACGTTGGCTCGGCCGTCGGGGAAGCAGCGGTAGAAGAAGTCGGGCCGTGGCCTGGGGCAGAGAAGGGAAGGACAAAGCACACAGCCCTTGGTGTGGGCACCCACAGAGCACCCAGCACCCACAGAGCACCCACTTCCCATACCAACACAATCCTGCCCAGCACAGGCCTGAACAAGCCCACTCGAGTGATGGCCAGAGACAGCAGGTCCCCACCAGTGTCTGCTCCAATACCAAATTGTCTTTACAGCTAGAAAAAGCCACATCCTTTCCAGACTGAGCATGTCCACGTCCAGCTCCTGGCCCTGCTCGGGGTTGCAGCTCCACCCCCAGCACAGTCCTGCCTCCCCTGCCCTCCCCTGGCACAGCTGGGAACCTGTCGGTCTCTCACCTCCCCACCACGAGCTTCAGGGCGTTTGTAAAAACCCCATTCAGGGCAAGAGCAAGGCTGGCAGCTGGGAGAGAGCAGAGGAGTCACGTCAGCATCGTCCCCAGCTGCAAGTGCAGCTTCAAGGCCCCTGAGGGCCCGACGTGGTGCTGTGTGGCCGAGGAGGGCTCACCAAGACAGGCCTCCCGCGTGTCCTCGCGCTCGGCGCTCAGGAACAGCCTCGCCAGCACGATGAGCAACAGGGGGGACAGAAACGCAATGAACTGCACAAAACAAGAAGATTTTTAGGTGCCAGTGAAACAGACTTAAGCTCTGACCAGAACACAACAGCAGTTGCTGGATACTGACTGTACACCTCCCCAAAGCTGAGCAGCAACTGGTCTCACCAAACACTGCACTTCCATCAGAACCAACCCATCCCAGCTGGATTTGCACAGGCCCTGACCAGCCCAGCACGTCCTCGGGCTCTCACACAGCTCAGCTCCTCTGGCTGGTTATTGGGGTGTCCCCAGCCACAGCACCTCAACTCTCCCCACCCCACAAGCCCCAGCCTTAGAGCTCTGTCAGCAGCACCCGTGCTCTGTCAGCAAAAGCACAGGAGCTGCTGATTCAGTTATCATCGTTCCCATCTCAGCTGCCACTGCCCCGGGGGATTTCACCCCGGGACATCCACAGCGTGGCTGACAGGCTCCCAAGGAGTCTGCTCCAACCTGAATTCTGTCATATGTCATGCTTGACATCACCACTTCCAAATGCTGCACCAAGGTTTTGTCCTTAATGTTTAGTGCTCACCTCTTGCAGAAAATCCCAAGTGCCATTTGGTAGGAAAGCAGGAGCTTGCCCAACTCAGGAGCCACAGACCCTCACCTCACAGCTGCTTCAGAGGGAGCCAACCCCTCTGACACGCTGCTCTCTCCTGGAAATCCTACACAGGGTTATGTCAAACCCTCTTCAGAGAGCTCAGAGCCCTTGTAAAACATTTCACAACAAAATTGTAATAAACTCTGCTAAAAATAGCTGCTTGCAAGGAAAACATTCCCTGATAGCAAGAGCTGTGCTATCTTCTGTACTCCCGGTAATCTGGACGTGGAACAGATTACGGACAACAGTGCAAAGTCTCCACTAGTTTATAAACTCCAAATCCCAAAGACAACTCTGGATGGTAAAGCCTGAAAATATGACAAAAATGACTGTAAGTCTTAAGGAGTTTGTACCAATCTCACAGGATGGGCTGGAAGGGACCACTGGGGGCCACCCAGTCCAACGCCCCTGCTCAGGGTCCTCAGAGAACGTTACTCAGGACTGTGTCCAGATGGATTTTGAGTGACTCCAGGGAAGGAGCCTCCCCCGTCTCTGGGCAAGCCTGTGTCAGTGCTCAATCACCCCTCGGGTTTAGGTGGGAATTCCCGTGTTTGTGTTCCAGCTCCACAGAGCAAAGTCCG
>WEIV01028645.1:351714-389948 GCA_013390005.1 Calyptomena viridis | reverse complement strand
ACTGCCCGCCCGGCCGCGCCCCGGGGCGGGGCGAGCGCAGCCTCCCGTTATCCGCCCCCTCCCCGCCACGGAACTGACTCATCTCACCAGTGAACATTCAGAACGATTTATTGAAGTCAACCTCAAGCAAAAAATTTCAGATCAGTGGAATGTCATTAAAAACCTTTCCAAAGGAATCCNGCCTGTGTCAGTGCTCAATCACCCCTCGGGTTTAGGTGGGAATTCCCGTGTTTGTGTTCCAGCTCCACAGAGCAAAGTCCGGCTCCATCCTCCGAACCCCTCCCTTCACTATTTATCCACATGGATACAACATCCTGCCCTTCCAGCAAAGCGCACCAGGAGCTGCAGGTATTGCACGACGAGCCTTCAGCTAGAAGCTTTGCTTTAAAGGGAGGCTTTATAATTAGAGAAAAATCAAGGTAAATGCAGGAAACGCCGGCACGGGCTGCCCAGAGAAGCTGTGGATGCCCCATCCCTGGAATCGCTCCCAGCCAGGTCGGGCGGGGCTTGGAGAAACCTCGTCTGCTGGAAGGGGGGTCCCCTCCCGGTGCGGGGGTCGGGATGGTCTTTTACGGCCCCTTCCAACCCAAACCACCGCATGCACTTACAAACATGAGGGCTGTGGGAACGTGGTCCACTTCCACGTAGGGGTTTTTATAGAGCCACATCTCCTCGGGCTGCACCACGCGCTGGAACGGCGGCAGGAGCTCCATGATCCTGGAACGAGACAAGCCGTGAGGTGCGGGGCGGGCAGGGCCGGCCCGGGCGGGTCCCGCACTCACTCACCCGAAGGTGGCGAGGAGCAGGGCCCGCAGCGCCGTGTCGGCCGNAAAAAAAAAAAACCAAAAAACAAACCAAAAACCGAAAAACAAAAATCCCCCCCCCAACAAATAAACAAAAAAACCCATGTCTGAATTCCAGAGTATTTGTAAAATAAAATTAAAAAAAAAAGGCAACATCTCAGTAAATAGAATGTACAAAAATTATATGTTCTACCATCACACACAGTCAGTAAGAAGCTAAAATATTACAGGCAAGTCTCAATACGCTCTACCTAGAGGACAGGAGCTATCTATGTACAGGGAACCAGCTTTACAGGCTTCACACTATGCAAGAGGACAGAGGCCAACACAAACCCCCCAGAATATCAGATATCTCAAAGTCTATGCGGCAACATCAAGTCATGGTACAGTAATGCCCCGTGGA
Source organism: Calyptomena viridis (assembly GCA_013390005.1). Taxonomy (NCBI): domain Eukaryota; kingdom Metazoa; phylum Chordata; class Aves; order Passeriformes; family Eurylaimidae; genus Calyptomena; species Calyptomena viridis. Next base: position 388,742 of record WEIV01028645.1, on the reverse strand, counting down.
GTCGGACACTCCTCCTCAGTGCCAGGGCTGCGTCAGCGTCCCAAACTCCTCCATCCCGACTTGGGTGAATATCGATGCTTTGCTATTAAAGACTCGAGTGATTTCGTTAAAATAACATTTCACAGAATCTACAAAGTTTGTTACAGATAAACAAAGTCTACAGAAATAACAACTCTACAAAGGTCCATCTTACAGAGCGCGTGGGGATGGAGGCGGATCCGCGGGGATCTGTGTTGTGCAACATCATTCGCGTGGAGATGAATGGGTTGGGGTCCCCACAGCACCCCGAAAGCAAACCCCCAACCCTCCGACCACCCGGCTCCAGTGGGACATGATCACCCCGGGGGCTGTGACACCACTAGTGGCTCGTTGGAAAAGTGACACCAGAAATGGGACACAGTTCTGCCTGGGAATAGGGAACGTGGAGGTTCATCCAGTCTATGACCCAATGAGTCTATGAGTGAGAACTGCTCGGTGGGGGCTCCCAGGGACCCCCACTCAGCTGGGATCTCCAGAGGGGCCCCCAGGCAGCCGCCTGCCCCCCCGAGCTGGGGTGGGCACGGGGAGGGCACAGCCCTGGGGAACACGGACTGGTGAATGGCTTTGGCAAATGCATACGTGTTTTCCCTTTTTGATTCACATTAATCACAGAAATCCCTATGCACAGCACAGTTCCAGCTCCCCACCAGTGAGACCCCTCCCAGGGGAACACAGACCTGAGCTGCCCACTCAGGAATACAGTGTCATAGGGAACAGCTTTTCTTCTTTTTTTCCTTTTTTTTTTTTCCTCAGAACACCACCAGGAATACATCCAGCGTGTAGGAGTGTATTGTAAGTGCAAATGTTTTTGCTACACAAAGAGAAACGGTGGGAAAAGCTGATGGGAAGGGGAAGCAAAGGGACAGCATCGCTCCAAGGTCTCCCACACAACACCTGGTGAACACACACCTCCCAGACAGCCACTTCCAAACCCCTCCATGTGCCACGGATCCACTGCACAGCAGGAGCAGGAAGGAACTTGGGGGAGTCAAGGGTATTTTCAATGCAGTATACAAAAACTTATGTATAAATAAAAAAGCTGTAAAAGGAACCGCAGAGCTTCAAGTACATTAAACCCTGAATTCGATGAGGCAGAGGTTTCCATGTTAAAGTGACTTCTCCGTACCAGCGTCGGACACCCCCATCCCACCCTCCTCCCCTCCCCACCCACATAATTCTGTAAAGTTTCAATATATACAGATTTTATGCTCATTGATAATTATGTCTAGTAATTGCGTCTTTCCCATTCTGTCCTGAAATTAAGATACAAGAAGTTTGGGTTTTTTAGAAGAAAGGCCAAAAATTCATATTCCAGCCCTAATACTCCATTTGAACAGATTCTCTAAGACCACGTGGTGACCAGAGAAGGTGATTTGCCCACAAAATTGCCTTCCTGAGCTGCAAATGCCTTCAACAGTCCATGGACAGGACAAGTCTGTACAATAACCTGACAGCTAATGCTTGCACCGTGTGTTCAGCAATGGTGGAAGGAGCCTCTGCACCACTGGAATCACAAAACCACGGAATTTTACCTTCTAGAATTCTCTGGCCACCAGCTGCAGGATGTCTGTGCTGTGCTCAGGTGCAGCTGCAGAGGAAAAGCTCCAGTAAACCACAAACTCCACCACCTGAGCAGAGGAGCTCAGGCACTGCCCAGGTCCCACAGCTGGAGGCAGAGGTCACCAGAAGTGTGGGGCCACCCCAAAAATTCAACATGAAAGTAAGGGAAAAGTATGTCAGTGTGTTCCCGTGAAGGAATGACCAATGGGCTGGAAGAGCACATTGCAGTTCTCCACCAAAACCACCAGTTCTGGGGATTTCCTCCAGGCCTCAGCAAGAAACAACCAAACTATCCAAGATTCCTTATTTTGGAGCCCACGCAAATCAGTTCAACAGCTGCCTCCCCCTCTGCTGAAGCCAATTCATCAGAACAGCTCTGCAATCTTTTCCTTACAAAGGAATTGCACCCTGGTCACTCGGTCTGCAGAGATGTGGTTAAAATGTGCACTTCCACATCTGAGCCTGGCACTCAGCCCTTCCAGTCACCAACATACTCTGGATTGGCATTTTCTCATCTCACAGTGTTAAAGCCTTTTGAAAGATTCAACTTCTCTCCAGTTCAGAGTTTTGTTCACAAACTGCACAACCTCACAAACCATCTCTTGTTTTCCCTCCTGAGCCCAAGCCCAGCTGTTGACTGTTATTAATAATTTTTTTTTGGTAGAAAAAAGCAGCACCTGTAAGAAGTTTGAACACAAAGTGAACCAAGACATCAGGTGGGGTGGCACAGGAGGGGCAGCAGCCTCAGCCACAGCCTTTGACAAGTTTTAAACTTTCTGTGACCCTCCCACGTCCTGTGACTTTCAGTGCCCCAGTACAGCCCCACAGCACGGCCAGGGTGGGCACTGATGGTCCTGTCCAACATTCCTGAGGTGTCCTGGTGCTGCCACACCACTTCCCTCTGCTCTGCAAGTCACCACGGACAGGGAATGAATGGAGCAGGTTGGTGTGCTCACATGGCAGCACGGTATCAGCAATATAGCTGAGTGTATATATTATATATGTTTTATATATAATATATTAGCTGATACTTGCAACATCAGAACGCTCTGACTTCTCAGGAGAAAAATCACTGAACATTATCAAGCCTAATAAATAATATAAAGTGAACACCTCGGCCCTACAAATGCTGTAGCAAGATCCACGTCTGGAATTTCTGAGAAGGTTAAACACCCTCAGTAAGAGCTTAAAAAGAGACATTTCTCACACAAAATGTTAAGAAAAATAAAATCCTTTTGGTAAAAAATACCAAAATCCAGCACTGCTTTCCAGCAGGGTTAGTGTTGGAGCCTCAGCAGAGCACAGCCCACAGCATGAAGGGCTTTAGGGATCCCAGGAGCTGCTGTCCCAGGCTGTCCCAGACTCCCAGGTCCCTCCCAGGGAGGTGTGGGCAGGGGCCAGAGCTGAGCCCACAGCACAGCAGCTGCTCAGGGACTGTAGTGTATCCTGTGAGTCTACAATTGCACACACAACAAACTTTCCCCCTGTCCATGAATTTGAGGCTGAGAAGGACACCAGGCAGAGGGAAGACGTGTTCTAAATCCCATGTGGACTTTCTCAGCCTATTTCCTTGATGTGAGAATTCTCTGTGTTCCCGCAGGTCTGTGTAAGCAGTTTTTCAGAGACAAGGTTCTTAATTCCAAGGCTGAATTCAGCCAGCTGCCAGCAACATTTGATTACTTTCAATACCCATGAGCAAAGGCTGGCAGGGAGTAGCTGCTATCAGTACACAGCTCAGAAGTACTCACTGTACCAGGGCAGGGGACACACAGTGCACGGTGGGCTGGGGAAGGAGGGTCACCAAAACTAACTCCAGCCTGGGGACACCACTGCCCCACAGCTCCTTGCACAAACAGATGGAGGAAAATAGGTTTTCTAAAGAAAAATCTAGAAATCTAGAGCAGGACCCAACCTAAGCCAGTTCCAAAGCCTCAGTGAAGGAGTCTGTCTCTCTAATTAACAGAGGAAATCCAAGAGAGAACCATCTCCTGAGGCTCCAGCTGGCTGCTTGGATGAGGCCTGTTGCCCAGACACAAAATACCCTGTTCAACAAGGAAGTGTGAGATGTTCCTCAGCTCCAGTAACAATGAAGATTGAAGTTAGAAGATGTCTCAGCAAAAAAAAATAAAACCTAAATGTTCAATCAAATACAACAGAGGTCAGGTCCTTTATGTGCCCAAGTCTTCCCTGAAGCCACGGGGAGCCTGAGAAGGCAGCACTGAAGAATCACACTCAGCACCTGTCACCAAACCAGTGCAGACGTGGCAGATGACAAACCCACTGGCAGGACTGACTTCAGCCCTGACAGACTGGGAGCCTCTCCTGCCTGGGAATGGTTTCCAAATTGGGCAGGATGAAGAAACGACCACTGTGCAATTAAACTCTGATTTTTCACCTGTCTGCAAACACCCATTACAGCTCTGGAGCAAAGAGCCACCACTTCTTCCCTCCTCAAACACTGCCAGACCTCGTGCTACGAGCACTTCTGAGAAGTCACACACCTGATTTCACACAGGAAAAGCTCCACAATAATATTCATAAGTTAACACAAAAGACAACCTACCTTCTCCAATGCCTTTAACAATAAGTACTGGAACAGAGGCATTTCAGAGTCACCTGGTCTGACACCCACACCTGTTTGTTTGGCATCTCAGTGTTACAGAGGGGGGAGGCTTTGCTCTTTCCATGAACTAGACACAAAAGTTATGTTGGCTTTGCTGTTTTGTTTTTAAAGACACGTTGACTGATCAAAGCCAGATCTTCAACACCCTTTCAAAATTAAATAAATAAATATGTTGCTATGCTTTGCTTTCTACACTCAAAGAACATTATTTTAAACAGAATATTCTTCTCACTGTCAAAGGTCTACGTTTTTCTTCCAAGGCCAAGACGTTCCTGGTTTCCAACAGTAAGAGCTGCTGTAGCACATTCAAGGGTAAAAGAAAGACCAAACAATAAAACCCAACCAGCACTGCCTGGTTGTGCTCAGGCCAATGGTCCCGTTCCAGCTCACACGCGACGGCTCCGAGGACAAAGACTGAGTGTGGCACCACAGTCTCTGAGTCCGTCACCTGTTCCCCTCTTCTCCCCTCCCACGTTTGTTATCAACCAAATTCACTCCTTTGCCTCTTCCACAGCATTCTGGGCTTCCAATTTGCACTTGATCTTGCTCCAGTACTCGGGTGCCACCGGAGATTTGGGGTCGTGTGAGGAGCAGCAGAGGCGGCCGTCCAGTGCCGAGGGCACCAGGGCTCCCTTCTCGTGATCCTTACAGAAGGAGTGGGGGCAGAACTCACAGAAGGAAACGGCAGGATTGCTACACACGTCGCACTGATGCCACGGACATTCCCACTTTCCTGGGCATGGGAGGAGACAGAGACAGGAAGCTGCAGTTAGTGCATTTTGAGGACAGCACTGGCCCTTAACCCTCACTCCATGTTGGAATTGCTCAGATGAATGCAAAGAAAATTCAGAAAAATCGGCTCTTCCTGTGGCTGCTACTTCTCCTTCTCACTTACAAGAATCTGATTGGACACAGCTCCCGTTTTGCATTTTTTAGGTCTCTCTTGGCCCAAAACTTTGCAGACCTTAACACTGTAAGAACTCCACCCTCTGGCATCAAGGCACTAAGTTTGTTTGGTACATTTTCCCGATTTGTGAGCATCTCTCATTGCCCTGGACACTGCCCTGTTCAGAGGGTACCTCCAAAGGAAGCTTTAGTTCAGCCCTACACATTCCACTGGCTTTGTCAGTGTTTGGACTGTCATTTGATTTGTGCTTGGTGACCCTGGAACGCCAAGATGATGCTTGTGTTCCAATCAAAGTAAGAGGAGGAAACTGGATCCAAGAAAAAGATGCAACAAGAGCAACATTAAAAAGTGTGACAAAGCCTCTGCCCATCAACTGATGATGAACAATCATCTGCTGTACTGCTAAAAGCGAGTGGTATTGTAAAAGCAAATATGCTGAATTTCATGCAAATGAAAACTGAATTTCAGGACAAACATTTGTCTTGCAGCAGAAGGAAAAGATGAACAGGAGCCCCACAATTGCTCTTACCAAAAGGTGGTTGAGTCAGGTTAAGGCATAGGAGGTGGTATGCTTTGGGACAGTCCTTCTTATCACACATGACCAGCTCTCCCCCATCTCCACACTGGAAACAGTTGTCTTCATGCATCTGCTTCTGTTCTGTTTTTATTTTCCGTTTCTTCTGCTTTAATTTTGCATTCTTCACCTTCTCTTCATTTGCCGTTGCAAACGCTGTCTAACAAGGACAAAATCACAGCACACAGTCACTTATAAACCCCAGCACTAAAATCAACTTTGGGTTACGATTTGCATGAATTCTCCTCAAATCAGATGCACTCAAAAAAGCTGTTAAGCTGTAAAAGCCAGAATTGCCCATCCAGATGTTTCTGAATTAACAGCTGGGTAAATTAACAAATTCTCCCAGACACAACAGCACAGCTATTCTAGCACACTAAAATCCTTACGAGATTCACACGGGTACAAAGTACTACACAGGCTAAGGAGTTAAATCAATGCAGACCCTCTGGAATTCGTGGCTCTGGGAGGAGGAGCCCCACTGTCCATGATACCTTGGGACGCACTCCCAGGAAGCCGCTGCAGTTTTCTGCTCCGCAGTGACACTCGGTCCTGCCATTGCCCAGGCAATCCAGGTTGTAATTGAATGTCAGCTCCATTCCTACAAGTCAGAGAAAACCAATTCACCCACACTAGGGAACAACAGACCTGTGACAAATTGTCACCAGCACGTGGAGCTTTAAGACCTCTGCTAAAACTGGAACCTAAATATTGTCTCCACTCCAAGGAATGACAGAGTTTCTAAACACTGGTATTAAGTAACTTCAAGGAAAAAACGTGATTCCAAAAGAGAAACTTTGCTATTGCAAGACAAAAGCAAACATGCCAAATAGTGCCATCCTTTTACCTGCAGGAATGTCACAAAGAGCAAACAGTCCAACTCTAATGTCACCATTCACTGTCCACTTCTGTGTTTCACAGTTTGGGTTACAACTATGGTTCATAAAACGAGAGTAGTTCCCCTTTGGGCCAGCATCTATTATTCGGTCCTTCAAGGAAAAAGACAAAGATGTGTTTAGTACTTACACAGGACACAGTTTCCTGCTGACCAGTGACAGTTTATATGGAACAAGACATAACATTCACCTTGGTCACAGTTAACATATAAAAATTGGTGACACTGTTCTCGTGTGCACGTTTGATCCGCAGCCTGCACTCCTCCTCATCAATGAGCTCCCCAACATACTCATTCACAAATTCACCCTGCAGAGGGGAGGAGAAGAAAAATAAGAAATCCATGCATCCTATTCATGATGATAAAGGGGAGCAACACAGAAAAAAAACATTTCCTATAAACACTGCTCTAATAATCACAAAGTTTTACACTTTAATGGTCTCACAGGCACAACGAGTATTTGCCCCAAGTACTTGCTGTCCAAGCAAAAAACACACTCAGAATAAAAGGCAGCAGAGCCCAGCCCTTCCTGCATTCACTGACAAGACAGTCGTCAGTTCTCTAAAATCCTTTCAACTTTTCTGCTTTCTTTTAAAAAGGCCAATGTGACAACATCCATGGACTCCTCAGGAAACAGGAACTGCTACATCAGTATTTTCACTGCATACTTCACTGCTATTTTCGCGAAACGCAGATTTCAAAAATTGTAAATTTACTGAAAGTAATGGCGAAAATCCACATTTGAAAGTTGCCCTACAAGACAAGCATGTTCCAAGAGAACTGGGAAGAGCTGGGACATGGCTAACACCCGATACCACGAGTCAGCACTGAGCACTGTGTGCAGCCAGGCAGCTGCCGAGGGTCCAACCACTCCCAGTGCCCTCTCCCCGGGGGTACAGAGCGCAGTGTTTCCAGCCAGGCCCACCCTGCTGGCTGTCACAGCCCCCACCCCGGGGCCACGTACCTTCTTAATGCTCCGTTTGGTGCGCAGGCCCCACCCGCGGCGCTCGGTTTTGATGATCTCGGCGTCGGGGTAGAGCCTCTTGGTGAAGCACTGGTTCTGGCAGCGCTCCCCGGCCGGGCACACCTGCGGGTGGCACTCGTACTGCAGCATCCTGTTGAGGCACTCGGACTCCAGCCCACAGGGGTTCTCGTCCGACGGCTTGCAGTTACAGCGCGGGATCTCCGACAGGTCGGCCACCTGGATCTGCACCTTCCCGATCACCTTGTTGGACTGGGCAACACGGCAGGGAACAGCAGAGCATGAAGACAATGCACAAGGAATGCAGAGTCAATGACTGATGTGATAAGGCAAGAAAGTAATTATTTCATCCTGTGGTTTATGGCACCGTAAGACAGAAGACAAGATTCGTGAAAAGAACAGCAAAATAATCTATGTGAATTTCTTTAAGCTTCACTTGTTGCAAATATTGCTTTAAGAATGGTTTGGGTTGGAAAGGGCCTTAAAGCCCATCCCATTCCAACCTCCTGCCATGGGCAGGGACACCTTTCACTAGACCAGGTTGCTCCGAGCCCCATCCAACCTGGCCTTGAACACTGCCAGGGCTGGGGCAGCCACAGCCTCTCTGGGCATACTTTTACACATAGGGTAACTTATACATAGATTAAAAATAAAAAAGAAAGAAAGAAGCTAACTCACTTTAATGTGTTTATAGGGTGGAGGTTTCCTTGAATTCCTTTCAATTTCCAATGCCTCTTTGCTTTCTCTTTGTGCTTTCAGCTCCTGGAAGCGCTTTGCTGCTTCTTCAAGTGCTGTGCAGGGAGTTCAGAACAGAAAGCAATTAGCTCCAGCTGCTGCTAATCAAACATGTACATGTATCTATTTAAATTCATTTTAATTCTAGGAATAGAACTGTATTAACAAAAAGACAAGCTAAAAATGAGTTATTGCAGTTTATCATGAATCTATCATCAGGTACTTTCAGCAGGTACTGAGATACTGAACAATGATCCCATGCAGCAGAGCCCAAGCTCCATCTTAACATTTCCCAGTCTGTGCAAGAACTGAACTGGCCCACAACAACACACAATGAGTAGGCACTTAAAGAAACACATTTTTATCTGCAGTCAAGGGATTGACACAATGCTTGGATTTCACGTGAACACAGAACACTAGTCACATAATATTCCCATGCAGGTTAAGTGGTGATGGAGACACAAACACGTGGAATTTTTGTCATAAACCGCTATAAACTTTGTTTGATTTTACCTTTCTTGAAGGTCTTGTTAATACTAGTTTGCCCCTCAGCAAAGCTTTTATCTCCTTCAACATAAGGGAAAACTCTGCCCTGGTGTACCCAATAGTAGTCATGTGAACCAAAGAAAAATACTGGGAAGTCCCCGATATCATGTTTGAGGCCCTGTATGTTGAGAGGCACAGACCTGGGATTGCAGATCTCTGCTGGCCACCACCTGCAGAGTAGGAGAAAAAAGAGCAATATAAGTTCCCTGAAACATTGCCTAATGGCAATGAGAAATAAAAGCCAGTTTTCCTTTCATAAGGAAATGATCTCCTTCCTCACAGAGACAAGACTCCCACTGGCAACACCTGGAAAGCTCCATGCAAAACACAGGCAAAGTTCTTGCTGCAAGTTCTGGAAAAGCCTTTTAGGAACATCTGAGGCCCGAGAGTGGGTTTCTAGGATCACCTGTAAACACCTGTATTGCTGTAGGTGACTAAAGCAAACACCAGCAAGGACAGCTGGGCTCCAAGCCAGCCCCTGGTGTTCTGTATCACACTCTGCAGAGCAAAGGGAAGTGCAATCCCATGTCCTTCACTGCCTGGGAAAAGCAGCAGAATTGCACTGCAGGAGTCACATCCACGTCTGACACAAAGCAGGTGAATTATTGTATTTCTAGTTCTTGTTCACGACGATTGAGCTCCTTTATTTCCTGCAATTCCAGAGTCCATTAAAACACCCCCAGCTGGTGAACTTGCCTGTAATTCCCAAGCTTGACCCAAACGATCTGCTTGTACCGCAGCTTCTTCCCAGCTTTACAGTCATTGCAATTCCAGCATCCCTCAGGCATTTCTATGCTGAGACACTCGGGGTGGAAGGAAGCTGGGCAGGACTCACAGCACAACAGTTTGCCACCTTGAAACAAAGAAGTCCTGCTTGGTTTGTAGAAGTCAGGATTTGCTCCCCCATCCACAGCAATCGATATTCATTTTAAATCACCCACTCTACGTTCCCACAGAAAAATGGCAAAACAAAGGGATCAAGTCAAACTTAACAATGTTGGTTAAAAAAGACTGTGCAGTGCTTCATCTAAGGGCAAGTTGTCACTCTTAACTGCATCAGACACCCAAAAAGGAGGCTGAGGATTTAAACACACAGTGCATTGGAGGGAGAAGCACCATTCCTGAGGGAAGCACTGCAGCTGGGAGCAGTGCTGCCAACTTTCAGTCCTCTGGTGATGGCCAAAACAAGGACAAACCTCCACGTTTTTAAGGAATCCTTTTTCAATCAACATTGTTCTGACTGAATCCCCAGCAATCCTTAGTGAGCACCAACCCCACAGCCTATAGGTTGATCAATGCTTTTCTGCAGCAAGGCCAGGAAAAAGAATTGTAGTATGTTTATTCCACAAAAGTAAGTTTACCAGGATTATCCTAGTCCATAAAGCAGAATGAGACACACGAGTTGTCCCCATTCCCAAAGTTCCTCGTGTGCAGAGGGAATGTCACTGTTGGGGTTCACATGAATTTCTGAGGTTTACACTTATTTGGGCAAAAGTTATTTTGCCTGGCTCACATTTTGGCAGCTATTTTAGGTGTGGAGAGCCACAGCACATCTCTAAGCCACCCTCAGTAAAGCAGCTCATATAATGACTTGATACACTGCACATATTATAATAGTTTATATATATGTACGTATATAAATATATTCACACATTTTTAGAGATTTAAAAATTAGCAAGTTTTTGTGTCCCAGATGGAAAAATCTGGGAGAGACTTGAAGTATTCAAAGCAATTTTCAATCACAATATCAGAAGAAGTGTGAATAGTCACTTTCAAACCTTTATCAGAAAATCTTGTCCACCTATAGACTTCCCAAAATACCATTGCATTAACTGATCATTGCATGTCACAATGAGCATTCCTTAAACAATCCAGTTGCATGACCAACACTGTATTTCCTCTGCTAAAACCACTAAATCCAGCCACATGGAGTCTCCAGAGCTCCTCAAAGCCATAATGAAATTTGTCAAGTATTTTTTTGCAAATGTAATTTCAGAGGAAATACAGACAAATTACTGAAACATTATCCAAGATGGGAAAATGCCAAGAGATGCAAAAATCAAACAAAATTGAACACAAAACTGTCAGTGCTAAGCAAGAAAAAACCCAACATTGCTCTCGGGATGCATTAGGCAGATATGGCTCAAGCTAAGCACAGGGCTCAAAATAATTCTTGTTCTCAGGAATTCCAGGGCTGCTGGAAGCCACCAAACAGCCCAACTCGTGCTGGGTAACACCGGCTCTGAACGCTGCAGGGAATGCAGTGTCTGGTCCCAGCTGAGCACTGGGCACACTGGGAACGGCCCAGGGGGATCCCGGGGGGCTCAGCACCCCCAGCAGCAGCAGGTGCCCCCCCTGGGGGTCCCTGGGGACAGGGGAGGCGAGGACACGTCCCCTGGGGAAGGGGCACTGCTGTCTCGTGGTGGAGCAGGGACACAAGGCCCGTGGACTGGTGGGGACACACTCAGGCCAAACCCTCCTGCCTCCCGTGCCTGGACACAGCCCCCACCCTGTCCAGCCCCCACGTCCTCTCTGCTCTCAGGCTCTGCACCAGATCCCCCTCTCTGCTCTCAGGCTCTGCACCAGATCCCCCTCTCTGCTCTCAGGCTCTGCACCAGATCCCCCTCTCTGCTCTCAGGCTCTGCAGATCCGACACGGCACATCCAGCCCCTCCCACACGGCAAATCAATTCAACGAGTGCTTTTACACCACCCAGGTAAACACTGAACTCAGCGACATCAGATCCATCTGCCACCTCCTCACATTGCTGTGCAAACAGCTCCCTGAACAGCCCAGGCCAGATACAGAGTGACTGAACCTCTTCCAAGGAGAATTTAGTGACAGCAATTATTTTAAGCCCTTTTATAATAAAAGAAAAATAAAAATTGCCAACATGAACACAGGCTCACAATAACCATGAGTGAAGGTCACTGAAAGCAGTCAGTGTGGAGACAAGCAGACATTTCTCCATTGATTTAGAGAGGAAAAAATAGAAAAAGCAAAAGTAAATGAAAGAGAAAGAAACTATTTTGGTTACCTTTCTCACATTTCTTTTTGGAAGCTGACGAAGGAGGAGGAATCATAGGTAATTTCATCAACTCAGCACGATTTGACTCATTCAGTAGGTAGTGGGACTTATAGGCATAGGAACTGAACAGGGGGTCTGAATGGTCCTGCACTACCATCCCTATACGAAACAAACAGAAAGAGATGAGTTGCAATGAAACTACCCATGATTCCATGAAGAAAAAAATCAAATAAACCCAATGACCACATCTAATGTGTATGTCAGAATGAAAAAAGAATAAAATGAAGAAAAAGGAAACTGACAGAAAATTTCTTTGCTAAGAAAGAGGTTGTGTTTGAGAGACTCAAACTTAGCTGAAAAATCTTGTGCTGAATAAGCTGCTTCTAAGCAGAATTTCAACTGCACTTTTACCCCTCACTTGTGCATCTCTAGAAAAGCACAAGACAATCAACAGTTTGAATGTGTGGGCTGCCCCCTCCCTCCCACATGGCAAAGGGCAGCTCCTGTGCAGAGCTGGGGGTGCCTGGCAGGGCAGCAGGGCTGTGCTCTGAGCTGGGGCAGATGTTGGGTCTGAGAACTCACCATCCCACTCACTACAAACCTACCCCGACATCCCTGCTGTGCAAGGGGTTTGTCTCTGCAGTTGTGCTGCGAAACAACGAGGGGCTCAGTGTCTGCAAGGCACCAAGGGGGAAGCACAGACAGGGGTTCTGCCCCAGGCCATGGTGGTGCAGCTCCCTGCCAGTCCAGCATGCTGTTCCCTCCATTCCACGCCTCCACTCCAGCCCACACCTGCATTTCTCTGTCCTTCTCCACCCAGAGGAGTTTTCCTGTGTTGCTCCAAAGAGCCAGGCAGCCCAGGTGAGAGCCCAGAGCTACAGAGCAGAAGCCTTTGGCCAGAAATTCATGGGAAGAGCAGAGCACCTGAGTCCAAAAGAAGCAGGAAAGACAAGCCCAAGAGAGCCCCCAGTTCTGTCCCTGGGGAACACACAGGGTGCCTAGAACAGTGCTGCAAGGAGAATGGTGTGAGCCCACCTGGACACCTTCCCCCAGGGGATTCCTAACACCTACAAATGCAATCATGAACTGATGTGCTTAATAGAGGGTATTGCAGGAAGGTAAGAAGTCTTAAAATATCTCATATTTCAAGTACTTCACCATAAGTAAGTTTGTATATTTTATAGATTGTCTCACATTTACATTCCTCACTTCAGTAACTGCACCTGAATAGAAAGTTTCTGGTTCTGATAGCAACCAACACTAATTAAATCACTATTCTCACACAGAGATGCCAAGGATTTTTGAAGCATTCAGTTCTCCATTTCTTTCTGAGTAGGTGCTCAGTCCTGCCCCAGGTGCTGTCCTCAGCACTCTGGCTCCTGATTCCAGCTAGGCCCAGTGGGAACAAACCCCACAAGAATGTTCCAGAAGAACAAGTACAGAGTTGTTGTAAGACACAGAGGATTCAGGCAGTGGCAGTGGTTTGTAACTGTTCAAGTTCTCCTGAGTAAGACTTGGGGAATACACAGGGCAAGGAATTCCATCAGCCAGGGCTCAGAGGTTACTTAGATTGCCAGGAGAAGCCACAGTCCTGTGCAGTTTCATCTCTGATGGAGCCAGACCCAGGTATAAACAGAATTACTAAAACAACATCAAATGGAAAAAAGTGTGAAAATTTCCCCCTGCACTTCATTTAGTTTTCAGAAATAAATGCAGGGCTGCATTATCCACAACTGTGACTCCCTTACTGTGATTCCCTTTGGGAATTCTACCCCTGAATTCCAATTTCCATGCTGTTAGCTGTGAGATGGATGACAAGCAGCAGCTGTTTCTTTTCATGGAGCTTTTAAAGAGGTTCTGCCCAAGAGAAGCAGGAGGCTCCTGTCCCACACCTTTATGTCATGGAACAAGTACCCAAAACTTAGGGAAATATTCCCAAGGAGATACAGATCTGTGACAAACTATTGCAGATTTATAATGTAAGGAGGTTTTTCCAGGACATTTGGATGTTGGGTCAGCCTCAGACACCTGGATCAGCTGCCAGAGGGTAATAAAGGACTCAAAGGAATGGATGAGCTCCCCAGTATCATGCAAGGTGTTTGGTACCACAGCTGCAGAGTGGTTTGAAAGTGGCAGAGAACAAAACATCAAGGATGAGTCCCTGGCAACAGCCTCCCTCTGCTTCCCACTGTGGATCTTGCCAAGAGGCATCCCTAACCTGACACTGAAACCAGGAAGATCCACAGAAAACTGTATCTGATCCTGGAACCAGCCTGACTCCAGACAACCGAGACCAAAACATAAAACCAAAGTGCTGAAAATATTATGGAACTGTTCTACCTCCCACAGAAACTGTGTTTATTGATCCTCCTCTGGCTCTAGGAAACAAACAACTACCTTCCACCTACTTTGGTTGGGCTTTTGGACATAACTGTTGGTAAAACCAACAAGGTTGAAGGATGGGCCTCATTTCACTCAGGGTTCCATCTGATGTGGAATGCCCCAAAGCATCTCTGATGTGATTCACATCACATACATCCCATCTAGGGTGGCCCCAAAATGTGTCAATAAGCCCACAAAAGGAGGAACACTGAAGCATGTTATGAACATCCTTTTACACATACCAAACCTCAGTGTTCCACACCAGATTTTTAAAATATTTTAAACACGATCCTTAGTGATGGCTCCCAAACTATTTGGAAATGAGAAAATTAAAGGAAAGGAGGTAGAAAGGAAATTATTCTGGCACCAGCTATCCCTTACCATTCAGAGACCTGTAATTACTACTCTGCTCTTGCAAAGTCAAGACAAACTAAACCTCCACTAAATGAACACAAGTGAAAACAAGTAACTTCAGGATCCAGCTCACTTTCACTTATTAGTGACTCTCAAAGCTGCTGAAGAGAACACATCCAGTATAAACTGCTGAGATTCTGTAGAAGGTACATATTAGTATTATTCAAACACCTAAGAATAATGGTACTTTTGAATTTGAGACCAAAGCAACCGACACACCAACATTTTTTTAGCTGCTCTCTGGTAGAACCCTGGTGACTGAAGAGCCATAAAAGTAACAAGTGGGGAAAAAAAAAAAAAGAAAAAGAAAACAAAAAGAGAACTTTGGCATATAGTGAAGCCCAGCATGAAACCTGCTCATACAGTACTGCTAAAGGTTTTCAATCAAAGTTCTCAAATGTGATGGCAGACATAAATTAAAATGGACTTTTCTAGTTCATGAGTAAATCCAACCTTTTAGCCTTAAAAATTTAAACAGTTTCAAGTTTGTGAGTGGTGAAAAAAGCCCCTTCTGCTTAATACAGTGATTAATAACCCAGCAGCCATTCTCAGTATGCAAGGGCTGGAACTGGGGGATTGGGATCTACTTTTCCCTACTGGCAAAGCAAGGCAGCCTATCATTGCTTCTGACTATCAAATGTTACCTACCAACAGAACAAGTGGAATCTCATGAGAACTGCTGACCAAAATAAAATGAAATCAGATAAAATAAAAAAACCCAGGCAGCATTTCACCCCAGTGAGCCCTAAGGGAGAAGTTCCTCACGAAATACTTTATTTATAAGTTTATACTAAACTGCACAGGTGACAATACAACCATAAAACAGGAAAAAACAAGCGTCTCACCTCTCGCACAAACGAAACAAAAGCCTACATTTACAGCTGATGAGGAGTGGGTCCTTTTGGAATGGTTGCTGCAGATGAGGATGTGGGAGGACACGAACAGGCTGCCGGCGGCGATGCAGCCGTCCCCGGAGTGATAGGCCAGGGGGCAGCGCAGGCACCGCGCCATGCGACCTGCAGGGGACACAGGCAGCGTCAGGCACGGGGCCACCACACCGGGCTGGGGCCACCCCAAGGGCAGGGCTGGCTCAAAAACAAACAGTTACATCTTTTCTTTTAAAATTTCACAAGTGTTTACCGGTGACTTTCGTTTAGAACTGTGGAGAAAAACTTTGATAATTTAGACTCCATTTGTTTTAGTGTTTTGGCTCATTTGTAAAAGGTTTTTTTCTTTGAAAAATTGCTGCTCTAAAGGCCAACCCGCCCTTAAAAAACACCATTCCCTATGGCTTCACAGTATGAACCCTTGGCTTCCATTAGACCCAGCATCACCAGCAGACCAGGATGTGGATCCAAACACCCCACAGCAGCCTCAGGCTGCTTCCCACCCAGAGACACTTCACTTAATGACCTCGCTGAGGAGAAACCCCTGTTCCTTGCTGCCTTAGAGGGTGGAACCGGACCAGTTGTCACTGTGGTGACAGAGCTGAGCCTCCTCCCTGCCCAGAGCCCAGTGCCCTCACCTTTGCTGGCCTTGTGCATGTCCTTGTCCATGGAGCAGGCAGTGCAGCAGTGCTGCGGGCACCGGAACCCCCGCGACTCGAACAGGGCCGTGGAGAACTTGCGCACACAGGACTCGTGGTAGAACTTCCCACAGGTGCTGACAGAGCAGCGCTTCACGTCCTTGCCAGGGAGCTTGCAGGAAAAGCACGTGTGTTCTCCTTGGAAAAGATGGAATAAAGGAGTACAACTGTAATGGCCAACTCTTTGAGGTGCCGCTACAAAAATCCCGAGGTGAAGAGTTACACTGGCTGAGCAGTGCAGGCTCCTTCCCTCCCCACAGGTATGTTGGTTACTGTCATCCACAACACCTGTGGGGTTGCTGCTCACACAAGCGTCTCTTATTCCAAGTAAAACCCTAAGCATTTAATTACTTTTTTCTTACGAGGTAGTTGCTAAGTGGAAAATGAGAACCTGGCCTCAGAGGTTAAAAAAGTAATGGAATTGCCCAAACTTACTCCCAAACCCTCAGAACACACCACCTTGGTTTGCTCTGACCAGAATGTGGCTCCTGAGCAAAGAAGGAAAGCCCTCCCAGCTCTGCAGGCACTGTCCCACACTCACCGTTCTTACACTCGGTGCAGATGAACTTCTCCTCGGGCACAGCCTTGAGGCCCAGGCACTCCAGGTGGAACACACTGCAGCACTCGCCCTCACAGGCCAGCAGCGACTCGCCGGAGCTCTCGCAGATCTGCAACAGGCAGAACGTGGCACCTGACACCCTGAAATGCCAACGGCTGCCACGTGTTACCAGCAGGAGTGGGCTGGAATTGCTTCAGAGCCACAGTAAGGCAGGAGAACTGGTAAATCTCTGGGCTGAGGACAATCCCAGCACTCCCTGCACCTTGCTCTGCTCACAGTGTGAGCCCAGAGACAGGACAGGCACTACAGGATCGACCTGCATTTCTTCATCTTTCAGGGAACAAGCTGCTCTTGCTCTTCAGGCCTTTACTATTCACCAGGAAACTGGTCAGAAGATTCCAGGATTTTATCTTCAAATACTTGAAAATTCTCACTCTGCCCTATCCTGAACAAACATACGAAATCTTCAAATGGGGCAGAAAATGGCATCTATTTTTTCTACACATGCTGGCAGGTCTGGATTAGACACCACTTCCCAGCTTCTGAGCTTTCTGGCATGCAGCAGGGCTTAGGAATAATTTCATGATCATTTCACATGAATCATTTCCAGAGCATAAATCCTAAAATCCTGGATACTTCATCTGAGAGGTCAAACTATGAGACGTGGTTAAAAGAAAGCAATGCAATACGAAAACTAACAGGAACGGGTGATACACACTTAGTAACCATCACTTCCCAGTACCACCAGTTACCTGGCACACAGTGTCTTTTTTACTTGTCCCAGTTCCTCTCCTGGACAAGCTGGAATCCACTGACTGCACGTCCGAGGCGTCGGCGTCGGCCGTGGCTGACGGGCTGTCCGAGCGCTTCCCAAAACTGCCCTGCAAGGGAAGCCCAGGACACTCAAACACACAGTCAGAAAAACATTTCTGTCACTGTTCAAAGACCATTTGGCATGTCAAGAGACACAAAGGTCCTGGAAAGGTGCTGAACTTCACTGGAATGATACAAGTGCTGCCTCCTTGATTTATCTCACCTGTACGAGCAAACACCACAAAGAGCTCTCTTACTTTTCCAGACCCCCCTTGGATTTACACCAGATGCAGCAGCATCTCCCCATTTCCAAAGAATCTCAAACCCTCCACAGAGCAAACCATGACCTAAACCAATGCTTTGTCAAAGCAGTAGGACATCCCGAAAATAAAGAGTATCTGGAGGGGATCAGAAGGGACCAGACTAGGCTTTATGTTTTCAGACAATAAAAGACACAACATTTGCACAAAAGTGTTCATGCATTTAGCAATAATGAAACCGAAAAGCCTGTTATACACCACCAGGTTAATCAGGACCTTGTGAGAACCAACACACCTTTACCTGTAAATCATTGAGTCCCCTGGAATCAGAGTCAGACGTGTCCCTGTAGGCCGAGCTGGTCAGTTCCATGTCTGTGGATGCACGACTCCTCTTCTTTAAGGGCTTACAGGAGTCTGAAATCTCACTGGCACCTTAACACAACACACTGAAATTAGTTTTAATATATGTTCTCAACTTTTTGCTTAAAATTAATAAAGGAAAAAGAAAGATGTGAGCCTGGATAACATTATTTGCCATAATTTTCAGTTTGCAATTTTGTTACTAGTTTAATTCTCCCGGAAACATTCATTAGCTGAAAAACCACCTTAAGCAGAGCTTTTGACAAACTGCTGAACATGCTGACACAGTGGAGGAAGCTGCTAAATCGTCTCTAAAAGAGGATAAACCCTGAGGAGATTTCATCATCCATCTTTAACTTTGGCTAGGCAAAGACTTTTAAAAAATGTCCAGAAGGAGAGGGTGCTTACATGCACAAACAGACACCACTCTTCCTCCAGCAATGCCCAAGTACCAGTGACAGAACCCCAAACACACCCCCTCAGCAGAGAAGCTGAGCTCAGCCCCACAGAGCATCAACAGTGCAGCTGACACAGAACAAAGCCTGTGCCCAAGGGTGATGAGCCACCAAGTTCCGAGTTTATTTCTGCCTGTAACTCACCTTTCTGCAATCCCGTCTTCACTGCTGCCAGTGGGACCGTTTCAACCTGTTTGAATAGGAAAATCCAGAGTTAAAACCACAGGAACGTTTCTCCCTAGGCCCAAAAAGCAAACAGGTCAGTTTAAGGGGTTAGAACTCAGGTGGGGGCTGCCATCCCCTCCTCAGCCCACGCCTCCAGGTCCCGCTGGCTTCAGTCCTGCCTACGCTGGTGCCCGGAGCCACGGCAGCCTCAGGTCACAGGTCATAGCCAGGTCCTTTCCCTGTGTCCCCCGGCACGAAGGGGACAGAACGCTGCATCCGTGTCCAGCAGGCAGGAGCAGGGGCCTCGGGGCAGCCACCCCTGGTGCTCCTAACCCCACCCCGTGTGAGCACACGCTCCCTGCACAGGTGACACCCCTGCACAGGTGACACCCCTGCACAGGTGACACCGGGCTGTTTGGGTGCTCCCACCAGCACTCCCTGGAGCTCCTGGAGCCCTCCCTCCCTGTCTAGAGCGCTGCACAGCCGGGTGCAGGGCTCTACACAGCTGGAGCTCCAGGGCACAAACACCTCAGCACACAAAGGCACAAGTTTACAATCTTGCAAAAGCACTTCCAGTCCTCAACCCTATGGAGAAGTTTAGGAACTGTTCTGCCAACATACATGGAAGGCGTGGGAATTTGGTGGCTGGATAATAATTATAGAAGAAAGCTGTTGCCTAAAATCCTGTTTTTAAGGTTAAGAATTACAAGTTATTTCTTTGCAATGTGGTTACATATGCATGGAGAAACACATTTAGTAAATATTTAAGGATTATTCTATAATTTTTTTAAAAAATATTTTATTTTGTTGTACAATAGGTAAAAACATACAATAGAAGGATTTGTATAGGATACATTTTGTAATACAAATATAAAATCTAAACAATCACTTTTATTTCTCCACTAGTCACTGTAACAGTAGCATCAACATTTTGTTTTTCCCATTAATTGTACTCGTTCCAGTTATAATTTATACCAAGTTGTTGCAGACTAATTGGGGAATCAGTTGCAAGAAAACTTGACTTTGGGTAACAAATATTGTTGCATAATTGTAAGAAGTTAGTAAAATTATTTTGTTTTAAATATAACTTAATACATTCAAGGTTTTGCGCATTACAGTGCCCCTGGGTTTCACTTTAGTCAGATACTTCTCCTGAGAAAAGCACTTTAATTAATGTCCACAGACTGAGTTAGCCAGGTAAGAGAAGCACACCAAGCTACCTGGGATCCATGAAGTTCATCTTGTTGGTTCTTTGTTAACCTTTGTTAAATTAAGAAACATTTACAAACATAAAATAACTCCTTTGAGAGGGGGAGGCTGCAACCCCTCGTGCCAAGAGGCTCCAGGGACTGTGTCAGGTGTCTCACACCCAACATTTCAATTGCTTTAAAGTTTCAGCATGAAACTGTCTCGTGCTGGAGCACTCCTCTGCTGCACACCAGTGCAGGAATGCTGCAGCATCACAAGGGAAAAAGGGGGGGAATAAAAACAACTGGGTTCACTTTCAGTATCTGAAGTGAAGGAAGTGCAAAACAAAGCGCAAGGGGCAAAGAATAAATTAAAGAGATAAAAACATTTTTCCCCTTCCCATATAAATCTTCATCCTGACTGTCCCTCTTTAAAAATTCTCACTGGGACAAGCTAAACTATGAAACATTTATATAAAATTCTCAGCTTTCAGACAAGGAGGCCCTTGAAGAGGGAGAATCAACCATGTAAGGAAAAGAACCAACAACTTTGACAAACTTGTTAAAAGTGTATTCAGGTTTTAATATTTCTGTCCATCCACTGCACTCTCCTACTCATTTCCACGCAGAAGTTTTTATCATTTTTTTTAAAGCAACAACATTTGTCTGTCTGATATCCAGATTAAAGGAGTGCCCTGTACATGTTAGAGCTATTTCAGGAAAAAAAGGTATATACCAGATCTGTTTTGCTGATGTCTGCCAACATGAAAGTCTGACTATTCATCTGTAAGTGAAATCATTCTTAAAGTCCATTTTCAGAAGTGGTCAGATTAATCACTCTAACTTCATTTGAAAAACAAAACCTCAACACAAACCAGCAGCTAAATCAAGAGCCAAAGGAAGGAACCTGGTGGAAATTCCATCCAAGAGAAATCACTGAAACAAACCCATTGTGCTCAGAACAGAAATCTCAAAGGAAACATGGCAGGTTCGTTAGGAGTCATCCATCATTGCGTTCCCACTTCCAAAGCCTGACTGATACTGAGAAGATGCCAGTGGCAGAGTCACAGCATGGCATTGACAGGGGGATTTCATGGAGGACAGTCCGAACCGAAACCCGATGGGGAGAAATGGAGAAAAATAAAAAGGCACCAATATAAGCCACAACATTTATGAATACAATATATTTTAACTCTCTACATGGAGGAAGCCAACCTGCTCCTTTTTGATCTTCTTCTTTGGCACAACTTCAGTGGATTTCTCAGACTCGGAGCGGGTTCGAATCGATCTTCTCTGTTGCTTCTTTTCTACAGAACCTGAAGAAGGAAAAAGGTTTCCATTACATGATTCCTTGTATTTCTGAGGCACAGCAAGTGTGCAACACCAAATTAACAGGTAAAGGAATGAAACCAAGACTTTGTCCTCTTTTGAATGTTTTATTTTTAAATTCAGTTCCAAGCTATTGCCCAACTGGTGCTGTGGCTGCAGACACATGTTCTGATCCCAGACAGAGCAGTTTCAGAGAACAGACACCAGTAACAGAGCAGGACAAAAAGCTGCAACCCAGCTTAGGGCACACAGATTTCCATAACACACCCCTCAGGCACAGTCTTCACCTGGTTAATCCTGAACCAAGCAGTCCATCCTTGGTGTTTTGGGGGGGAGCCACAACCAACTCCTTGAACGAAAACAAACTAGAAATTTCAGATGCAAAGCACAGCTTCAAGTTCTTCCCCAAAATGCCAGTTCTGTGCCCCTTCTGCAGGGCAACAATCCCTGTCACACCTAGTCACACAAAAACTACAGCCAGCCCCCACTGTGACACTGGCAGTCACACCAAACCAAGGCTCACCTGAAGGTTTGGGGGCAAAGAAAACTCAGTACAAACAGCAGCAGAAACCACGATGTGATATTATCATTAATGAATGTGAAAAAATTTTTTAAAGCATTGTCACAGAGATCACACTCAAATTAATGAAGGTTATCATGACATTTCAACAGATGAAGCAGGAGCTTTGCAAACTAAGGTTGGCAAAATCAGAAGACCCTTCTGTGCTCCAGCACTTCCCACGAGGGCACATCAAGAACCACAGACATGACACTCAACACCATGGGCACAGACCCAGAGCTGACAAAAAACTGCCACCCAAGGATGTACAAGGAGCTGCTGGGAACCATTACTCCTGGTTTGCAGCTTGTGGGGAGTTTCACCTAAAGAAGACACAACTGTGAAATACTCTGTATTCTTCCAAGCAAAACTGGAAGCTCTTGGGAGCAGAAATCAGCTGTGCCAGAGCTGTTAGGAGCTGTAAACCTGCCTGGTCTTGGCAGAGATAAAGTGTCTAGAGAGTGAGGCAGGCTTGAATCAAACTGAAAGAAAGCTTTGCAAAAGGACTCCAGAGAAAAGAATGAAAATTCCTCTTGATGCATGGGATAAGCTTTGTTCTCACAGCTGGACAGCTTGGGAACATCTCAGTAATTGAACTATCCAGCTGGAAAAGTTAGCATGTTATAATAATTCATATCTGAGGGGAAAAATTGTTTTTCTTCAAGGGAAAAAACTCTTACAGCATATTAACTAATTAATAACAGCAGTTAGTTATTAATAATTTAGAAATTAATGACTCAGATGTTCCTGTTTGCCCACAGGTAACTTCTGGTTGCAACGAGCCCCATCCCTCGAGGGGCTCCCACAGCTGCAGTGGGTCTCCACACCAGAGGGGGGGAACATCTTTTGGCACCTTGGTGTGTGGCCAAAATCCCCTGGAGCCACTTCAGGTAAATCTGAGCAAGTGCAACCAAACAGTTCATTTAACCAAGAATGGATTTGCTCCTTGTGCAGCTCCACTGCAGCAAAGGAACCAAGATCAAGCCCTGGATCAGAGAACTCCAGAACCAGCACATCTAATGCTGGCTGAGAGCAACATTGATCAATGCAATGGGCACTTTCTCCTCTGCCCACCCTCCAAGGATCCAGTCATCAGCTCCACAATGCCCCTATTCTGTTTTCAGGCACAGTGGGATCCAGAGTTTCAGGACAGATGCCTCACTAGAGAGAAATCTGGTTTGGTGTCTGTGCAGACCAGAGGCACTGGAGGTTCCAGGGCTGCTCTCCTGGTAGCAGATTTCAGGTACCAGAATTATCTTCCCACTATAATGGAATTCTGTGCATCTAACTGCAGGTTATCCACAAGGACTCCAGGGTCAGTCTGGGGAATACTTTACCAGAAAGGGATTCTGAAGTTCCAGTGACCTTACATTTGAAAAAAGGACTTGACAGTTTTGTTCCATGAGAGGGGACCAATAACTGGACTTTGGAAAGTGCCTGTTTGTGGGGTGTGCACTGCAGGAAAGCTCAGGCACTTACAGGGTGTTAGCAGGCGGAGAGTTACACATCCCAAAATCCTAAGGAAATGAAAAAAGAGAGGCTCAGAATTCCCACCCTCTACACCTGAAGAGCCACTGGGAAGATGAAGCCTTTAGATCCCAGGTGAGAGAAGCAGAGTGAGAGGCAATGGCCTCTCCTGTTGCAGGGCAATCCAAGCAGCCACAGCAACTACAGCTGGAAAGAACCAGCACTGTCAACAACAGCAGGGAAAACCCCACTCACCACAGAAATCCAGAGTACTCGGCCTGTCCTGCCCCAAGAGTCCATAAACCAGTGTCTACCAAATAACTCTGCCTAAAATCCACACACAGACAGAACCTGAAGTGTGTTTGCAGAGGACTCAGGGACACAAAGCACTGAGGTTTCTGACTCCAGACCTCATTTATTTCATGTTTGGAGAGAGAGGAATAACCTAACAGACACATAGTTAAAGCAGAAGTGACACCTGGCAACATTATGAGATTCAAACAGCTCGTTACAGGCTTTCCCTTTTCAGGCTCAAGCTCCATTATTTGCTTCAGTGGTTCTTCTCCCTCAGAGATACTTCAAAACTCAGTGCTCTGTGATGGGGCCCCTGAGATGCCTTCAGAAGGCAAGCACTGCCTCACTTGGCTGATGGAGTTAGTTGAAGCAGTTTTAAAAAAATCCCTGTCCTTGAACAGGTCATGCAGGAACTCCACAACAAAGCTTAGGGAGCCCCATCCTGAATGAGCCCTTCCCTCCTGAGCTGTGCCACTTCCAGAGCCTCTTCCTTTGGTCCCAGCTCTTGTATTCCACGTTTGGTGCCAAAAGCCATGGCAACACCCTGCCAACACACATCCACTGCCCCTGCTCTGCCCAGGACATCCATCCTCCAGGGTGTTGACTCAGACTGTGAGTGGCAGAGCCAAAGTTCAGAGGCCAAACGAGCAATGCCACCCACAGCTGTGCTGTGTGTGCTGGGCTCACTGTGTGGGACATCAGCCATGCTTGGTACCACTACTGTGTGAACAGAAAGATGTTAATAGTCATTTTTAAGTGATGAGAAAATACTGGGTTTGATATCTGAATTTCAAGGCTGAGGGCTCAGGTTCAGACCAGGAATCTGCAGTTTCCCTACCTGCTGACCCAGAAGTGGTCTCAGGAGAGGACACATTTTGCACTGCTGCTTTTTCACTTCTCTGAGCTGATGAAGAATTAAGTTTCTCTTGTCCTTTGATGCTTATTTCTGGTTTGTTACCAACTCCCTTAAAAAGAAAAAAGGAAATACTGTCTTCCTGTGTTTATACAGGTGTGTTGCTACCAGGTAACAGATTTGCCCTTAAATCTCAGAACAGAAAACAATCAATGGTCTCCAACCCAACACATACACAGGATAAATCTACTACAGAGTCACTTCCCTGCAGAACTTTCCACCCCACTCGATCTCCCCTTACACACAAGGAAAAAAAAATTCCAGTGACTTTTCTAAACATTACCTTCTCTATAGGGCTTAGGATGAAATAAACACTCTCCAGGTAGAGAGGCAGAAGAAGGAGGCAGAGAAATAGTCCTAAGCCTTTTCCTTACACTGACTGTGGGAAGCTGCTGTGCACCTGAAGGAAGCTCAGAGGCAGAACTCGATTTAAAAGTCTGTTACACAGAATGTAGTTATTACTTTTTAGTACATTACTAACAGTTTTGTCATCTGTTTCCCACAAACCACTGATTTTAAGACTTACAGAGAATTTCTGGATTATTTCGACTAGGAAGCTGGAGTCAAACAGCTTTAATACTTTGAATGTGTTTCAAACAAAAATGTGACCTTCTGTAGGGAGCTGCTCTGCCACCAGCACAACAGTTACAAGCCAGAGCTGAATTAAAAGTGGGGTTCAGGGCACTGAAAGGTTCAGCTGTCACATCTGTTAGATTTAATCTCTCCAATGAAAGGAAATGGATGGTGAAAGCTTGGTGGACACAGTCCCAGCTCCCCAGCAAGACAGGCTTGGGATAAGTTAGGAACAAAAGAGGGTCACTGCACCAACCACGTACCTTGGTGGAATAAACAAACTGATCGATGAGTTTTCCATCCCCAGCAGCATTCTGAAGGGCAAAAACCTGTTCAATTTTAACAACTGGAGACATGTTACATTTTTGCAGATCCAGGTTGTGCATGGTTATTGAAGCTGGTAGGGATTTCCTGGCTGCAGCCGTTTTCCAAGCGATTTTCACAGGAGGGGCCTCCTCCTCCTCCACACTGGGCTGCCTCCTCTGGCCCTGTCTCCGTGCCTCGGTGCTGGAAGGGGATGATCCTGCCCCCACATGGGCTTGTTCTGGCTGCGTGTTCAGCGCTGGCTTTGGCCGCCGGTTCTTCTTGGCCTCTGATTTGGACGCAGCACCCTTTTTGGCTTTGGCCAAAGCCTCCTCTGGCTCTTGGTCTATGTAAATGAAGGTGTACTGTTCTATCCTCTCCTCCCGGGTCATTTTCAGTGCCTTCTCAGCATGGGCAATGCCAATGTCCCACTGAGCTCGTTCCCTCTGCGGCCTGGGCTTGCGGATCTTAAGGGACAAAGACAAGCAGCTGATTACACTGAAGGTTTTGCCACTACAGCACTTAAAATACAATCCTGAGGGTCTTTACATCTCTCATGCAGCAGACTGAAGTTTGCTTCCCAGTTACAGGGTACTTTTTGACAGGTGGACACTGAATCCCCTGGTGAGAGTACGACACAAGCTGGGTCATACAACCATCATTGTGTCTGCCCTGAGTTTTGACTTCACTAAAGCCATGGGCAGTATTTGACCTGTAATTCCACAATTAGACACAGAACTCATCCTAACTTAGCTACTTTTTAAATCCTCCTCATTTATCTATAAACATTCTTTTCTTTTCACATCAGTATTTTGATCAGCACAAACATTGACTGAAGTAGTCCATCTGCACAGTAAGTAATTTCTGTAGCTAACACTTCCTTTCCAATACAATGGAAAAGGAACATACCCTAATATTAGGGGTTGGAAGAATGTCCTCCAAAAACTGTATTTTCCAAAGAATGGGTCAATAATGAACACACAAGCCCCTGTTTTGATTTACCATTTAAAATGCTACGGATGCAAGATTATCTCCAACACTTCACGAGGAGCCAAGAAAGCAGGTTCAGCTCTCAGCTTTTTCCCATGAAAGTCAAAAGAGTATGGAAACATTTCCATGATCTTTGTGAGGAACACTCCTGGCAGCGACACGCAGCCAGCCCTTCTCAGGGTAAGGCACTGCAGAGTTCCACACCTGCCCCAGAGCGTTTCCCTCACACAGATGACCCCCCCAGCCTGTCCCCCCATACCTTCTGCTTCTCAGAGTGGTTGCTGGCTTGCTTGGCAGCCTCAGCCAGTAACTGCTCGTACTGTTTGTGCCCCTGGTACTCGCGGACGCGCTTCTCGTGCACCCAGGCCCGCTCGGGCTGGTTGCTGAAGAACTGCACGTGGTACTCGCGGGCACCTGAAGGGGAGAACTCCAGTCAGCAGCTGGACCAACACTGCTCTGCTTGCTCAGCCTATGCTTTTCCTCCTCCCCACTGCCCCAGTCCTGCAGGTTGAAGCACCTGGCTGAAGGGCAGAAATACGCCGGGCCTGGATCCTGAGTGTAAGGCAGAAGGTCAATAAACCCTCCCTTACTGAACACTCCCACACTGACCTGAGAAGAGCACAAGGTCCCTGCAGAGGTGCTTTACCAGGGACTGGCTCTGTGTGTGCCAGCACTGCCCTGTTCAGTGCACACAGAGCAGAGACAGTGCAGAGATAAGGTATTTTCGGCAAAGGAAGAGCTACAGACACCTGATACACTCTGGCAGAGACCCTCCTCCCTTACCTCTTGTATTAATTTTGGTATGCACGTCAAGCTGTGGATCACATGACACCATGCAAGGCCACCACGGGTACGTCCCCACCTTGGACCAAACCAGGTCTCCAACCTGGAACTTGACATCATGGGGGGCTTGTGCTGGAAGGGACGGCAAGAGCTGCTGGACCTGCAAGGGAAAGCCCAGATTAAAGTCACGGGAGGGGATCTGGGGCACTTGGAGATGCACATCCCATCCACAGGGACTTGGTGTTCTCTTAGGTATCCCTGGGGTTTGATAATCCAACACGAGAGAAATATTTCTCAGAAACATGAAAGGAGCTGCACACAGACAAACCAAGACACAAAAAAGCAACCCCCACCACTACCCCAAAAACGTTTCTGCTTCCTAAGCTGATTAAGAATGTTGCTTTTGGGATAAAATAAAGCAATAAATCCAGTACAATGAGAGATGCATTGATGCAATAATGATTAATAAGAGTTTCAAAGAAATGGCAACTGATTTATCAGACAATGCAATAAATAGTTCAAAAATATTAACATTTTATAAGTTCCAAGTGTTAACTGGTGTATGTACTAACCGGGGCTTCCTCCAGCACTGCATCTTCTCTTGGTCTCTCTGAGAGTGTGCTAAGCCTCTCGTTTGGTCTCTAGGAAATGGGTAACAATGAAGAGAAAAAACAAAAACAAACACAAACAAGGTAAGGGGACAGTAAACCAACAAACTTAACAGTGAAACCAGGTAGAAAAAATAATTCACTGAGAAAAAGGCAATCATGAACCCAGAAAACATGAATGTGATGACTCCTTGTGCCCAATTCAAAACACAGCAACATCACAATCAAAAAATACCTGATTTCCCCTACACTATTGACATTACAATAACACCAGTGTTCTCCTTAACACTCTGGGACAGTAAATCCAAATAACTTTCCACCTAAAATACACAACTTCAAAAAAACAGATGGGAGAATATCCATAGTAATGTGATGGACTCACTGTACACCAGTTATTTGCAAGAACTACAGTACACAGATTATGTTAAATACACAATATGATCTTGGTAGAATTGATGTTAAATTACAAATAGTTGACAAATACATTTGGAGGATTGAAAGTCCTCAAACACAGAGCAGAATCAGGCCCAGCCAGAAGCTGACACTGTCACAGGTGGTCAGGACAGTGGGTGTGAGGGGACAGGGGCTGAGATAAGGGTGACCTGGGAACAGTCTCAGGAGACAGAGCCCACACATTTGCTTTTCCTGTAGCACAGAAGTCAGGAGTCAAAGGACTCAAAGAACAGCAAAAGGAAGAGTCACTCACAAGCAGTGAGAAAGCAATAATGCTGCTAATCCCCATTCCACCCTGAAAGCACAGACCCCTGTCAGTCCAGGCCAGGCACTGCAGGGACACAGGGACACATTGCCCAGAGCAGCTCAGGGCAGGGATGGCACAGGCCAGTGGCTCATGTGGAGATGTCTGTACTCAAGCACCATTTAAGATTGAACACATTTCTATTTGCTGGGCAGAAATCCCTCCTCCCTGTACAGCAGGAAGCACAGCACCAATTCCTGCCTTTCCTTCACTACAGGGAGCCAGGGAAACCCTCCCCTGTGCCAGGAGGGCCAAGCTGAGCACACAGACTGGCACCTCCCAGCACCCACTGAACACAACCAACCACCAGAGAGGCTGATTCTTAGAACAAGGATTCAGAGCTTAATATTCCCCAATGTCTTCATAACATTTCTACTTCGCATCAGCCTCTCCAGGATGAGCATCCCCTCACAGCCAGGTTTTCACCAAGACCACAGTGGCAGAAGGAAGAACAACTGCAGACCACCTGCCCTCCCACAGCCTGGCTGAGTGTACAGCTGTAAAACAACCAAAGTTGTACCAAAAGTTGCTTGTTCCTATGAAGATGATTCCAAGTCACACGTCTCACATCATTAACACTAAAGATGACAAAAGTGTACATGACAAACATACAAGAAGATGAAATCATGCAGTAGAAAGCAAAACAGTGGGAGGCCAGACCTGAGACTGCCTGGCCAACTCATACTGAAAACCACCAGCACAAAATCCTGTTCCTGTCAGAGCACTGTGTGTCTGAAACAGGGGTGGGTAACACAAAACACTGATTGCAACACCACCTTTGGAAAGGGAAATAGCAGCTACGAGGAGGACAAAAGCAAGACCAAAACTTCTGGTGAATTCTGGACAACACAAATGACAAGAAACTTGGAATGTGAAAGAGAAGGTTTTAGTTCAATCTGGGGAAGACAGCAGGCTGGGAAAGACAGAAGATTCCATCCTTGTAGTGAGCTGGTAACAGCAGCCAAACAGAGGGAGAGCACAACTAAAGCTTCAGGAGGAAAATGGGAGTCTCTGGTAATAGAGGGAACAAACTGGTAAAGTCAAACTGACAGCTTGATGTGGGGGTGACAGTCTGGAGGAGAGGTCAAAGAAGGTACAGCCCAAGCATGAGGGAGGTGACACTCAGGAAATGCCTCCTCCCTGCTGCAGCTGCCACCAGGACACAGCAGCACCTACAGCCACCTCACAGGGCTCCAAGAGCACAAACATCCTGTCCCAGTGCAGCCACGGATGACTTGGATTTGAAGCAGATGGTCCATTTCAAGTTTGAATTATAGTGTTTATAAGACCTTACTGAGCTTCATTAGTCAGCTCTGATACTCAGAATCTCAACACATCACCAACCTGGTGTCTGGGAGAGTCCAACTCCCAGGAGGGAGGTGGAACAGTTATAAACCTGTAAATGTTCTTGGCGAGGGTGTGGATGTGAAACCAGCCCATCTTCCATTAAAAACATCCCCAGCACCACCACAATCACTCCATCGAGCACAGGACCTGCTCTACCAGATCAGAGCCCTCATCCCTGCAGGACAGGATCTTCTCCCAAACCTCCCAAAGCACCAAGGGCTTTCACAGACCTTACCAGAAACTTGGCTACACTGTGTAACAGCCCAGCCCAGCCCGTGCTGGGCACTTTCTGTCCTGGCCAGATACAGCAACTTCCCCATTCCAGGCCCTCACCAGCCTCTTTGCCACCCATCCCCTCAGACTGGGAGAGGCAGAAACCAGCACCACAGAGCAGGCAGGCACAAGTAAGAGAAAAGGAAACAGAAGTACTGAAGTACTGAAAGAAAAAGAAGAGACATCACAGAGCTAATCTGGGTCTTTGCTCCCCAGAATCTCAGTTAACATCACCTGATGTACATCTGTACATCTCCTGGACATGGATAACATGGTACAAAACCTCACAGAAAGAGGGACAGACAGCAATACTCCATCTTCCCAAAGTTTGCTGAATCAGCTGGTACTTCTCATTCCCCTGCTGTTTTAGAATACTCATTTTTACTGGTTCTACCTATGCTACACAGCTCTTGGGTTTGTACACCACAATATTTGGAATATTTTTCAAAGATTAAATGTTTCAGTGCTGAATACCCCAAGTAACCTGACTTTCCACTGAATAATCCAGCACTATTTTGAGAGGCAATTTTAATAATGTGCTTTTGTCCCAAAGCTCCACCTTCAACATTGGCCAGAGCACAGCAAACTCTAAACATGCTAAAACATTAAATAATGTATAACCTTTTCTAACATTTATTTTTCATATGCAGTCTTTTAACACTGTGCTGTCCTACAAACACAGCTCCTGGCACCTGAGGATCTGCCAACCAGCTAAAGCCTTGGGACTCAGTGTGCACACAGGACAAACCCTGCTGGACTGCAACACTCCCAGGGGTGCAGATGGCTGAAATGATCATTCCACTTACATTTTGCTCCTCTGGTTCTAATTTTGGAATTTTGTGTGACTTGCGCTCTTCCGACCGGGAAGAGTCGTGCTTGCTACTTTTTTTCCTTTTCTCTTTCCTCCCTTCATGTTTTGCCTTAGCGTATTCCCTCGCCTGGACTTCGTTCAACAGGTCCCCGCACAGGGAGGACTCAAACAATTCCCTGCCGTTCTGGATAGTTTTGGTTATTTTCAGTTTGATCTCTGGTGAGCCAGTCTTCTTTGGAACCCCCCCCTGCGGGGCCGAGGGCGGCGGCGGCGGCTGGGGAGGGGAAGGTTTCTCCAGAACTTCGTGTGGCCTCGCGTTCGAGTTCTCCACTTGGAAATACTCGGGGGGGCTGAAGTTCCTGACTGTCCCGAAGCCGTTGGCGGAGCCGTTGGGGTACTGGGCGTAGGCCTGGTACTTGGCCGGGGGCTCGTACACGCCGATGGCCGGGGGGTACCCGTTGGTGATGGGGGGCAGCTCCTCGGCCGGGGGGTACTGGAAGCTTTGCTGCAGCGCCGGCTCGAACGGCGTCCGGGCGCCATCCCCGGCAATGTCCCTGCTGCCATCAAAGGCCTCCTCTTGGCGGATGTTGGCGGAGTCAATGAGTTGAGGTGGTTGCTGAATTGTGTTTCCCATGATCCCTTGCATGAAAGAGAAAGAGAAATCCATTGTTCTGCTCCAGCATCCTTAGCTTTCCCTTTTTCTCATAGGGCCTAGAGGCAGGGGAAGGGAAATGAGAAGTCAGTGTAAATTAAAAACCGGTAATTAAGCAAATTAAACCGTTGAGGAAAAAAGGGATCTTAAGACCAATTTCCCCCTCTCCATTCAGCAGCCACCTTCACAAGGATTTAGAGGACTGGTGTTACTGGTGGTATACTTTCTTCTTTTCCAAGACATTTAAAGAAATATCATCAGCAGCTGTGAGTGCTTAAAAACTGAGCCCCAGTGTTACAGCCCCCCTAGTTCTGCACTAGGGTTACTCCAACCCAAAGCAGCAGTTTCACCCTCCAGCACACAGAGGATACAGAGCTGTCCTGGCACCACAGTCACTGCAAACTGCACAAGCCAGAAACGTCACAGAAAGACCCTCAAACAGCAGAGAAACCTCTTCTCCTCCTCCCTCCCCACCTCCTTGCCAAAATTCAGGACAGCAGCAGCCCTTGGGCCAGGAGAATCTGCTCTGATCACTGCACAATGAAAGCCAGTGGCTCATCCCACCTCCGCTGCTGGGAAACCAGTTCATGTCCTGCAGCAGCTTCAGATGGGGATCCCAACCCCTTCCCTCCTCAGGAGAACAGTGTAGAGTTTGCACTCACTGGCTCTCAGCACCCACATGAGGAGGGTTATTCTCCTCCCCTTCCCACTTTATTTTAATATTAAGCTCTATGTGGTTCTGAGCCTCAGCAGCAACAGATTTCCAAACCCTGAGGTCACTCATGGAATGAGATTCCAGCTGAGCACTGGTGTACACACCTTCAATTTTCCCATGCATACAAAAACACTCAAATCTGACTAAATGAAAGCTAGACTTCCAGAACTCAACTGCTGGCTCAGAGGAGGCTTTTGCATTCACCTAAAGCAGCAAAATGTTCAACAAAAAGGAACACACAGTGACCTGAGCTGCAGGTAAGAAACACCTGTTTGCTTCCCACAAGGTCAGTTCAGCCCTTCCAAAGCAAACACGGCCCCATGGTATTTGTTCTGCCCCTGTGGGCACACAGGAGGGTTACTGTGCCCTTTTGGACCAGGTCTGACACACATTAATGCATCCCACGGAGCCTCCTCCTAAACCCCTGCCCACGTGGAATTCTCACCCTCCCAAAGCAATGCATCTCAATACCTTAGCAAAGGGGTTTCCAAACACTGAGAACTTCCCTCCTCAGAGACTGCAAAAAAGCAACTGAAATTATAACAGGAACAAGACCTTGGTCAGATTTGTGATGGATATTTTGGGGCCTTCACATTCAGATTAAATTGATGTTTGTGTTTGCCTCCACTGCCCTGTGACATCAACTCAGGGCACATTTGTCACTTAATTTGTAATGAAAAGACTCACACCAGAGCACAATAACCAGTAACAGCACAAGGGTTACCTGGCAGCAGAAATCACTCATCGAAGGAACTTTTAAACCTCGAGGCTGTGAAACCATCCCTTCCTCCACAGCTCTGTGCATCTGCCACCAACCCAACACAACTGTCACTGTGAGGGGACACAGTTCTTAGGGACAGCACGTGGGATTGCACAGCAAGGTCAAAAACCCCAAACCACCTCCATTCTGGGAAGAGGAAGTGGAACTGTTTGCACTGTTTGCCACCAAATTGTTACTTTGCAACTGCCAAACCAAAGAGCAAACAGCAGATTTCCCACTGGGCTTTATTTCTTACTAAACCCAGGTTCAATCTTTTTTATTTCTGAATACTTATTAAAAAATCTCGTCTTGAGAAGCTGACAGTGCTCCAGGCCCATCCGTGGCTGGAAGGGCAGAGTCCCAGCTGCCAAAGAGCTCCCACAGGCACTGGCTGCAGAGGTGGCTGTCAATGCATTTTGTTTTGTTACGTGGCAAAAGTATGGATTAATGAACTTGAAAACACTCATACTGGACTTAGGTGCTACCAGTTAAAGAATAGTTATGATTTTTTTTCTTTTTAATTCCTTCTGGAGCTCAGCTGTGCCACAGCCTCAGTGCCAGCCTGTGCTGCACAGCTGGGCCAGCCCATCCCAAACCTCAGGAACTCCAAGCAGGCTGAGAACCAGGGCCAGAGCTCCACTGAACTGCTCTCAGCAGCCCCAGAGCACCCGAGGCCACTCTCCTCCCACAGTCTGACATCACTGACAGCTCCTCCTGCCCAGTCTCTCCCTGTCATCACCATTAACACACCCAGACTTTCCCATCCTCCTGCTGCCCAAAGCTGCATCAGTGGATCAGTTCCCAGGGAAGTGGCATCTGGGCAGCACTGCAGTGAGAGGACAGGCCCTGGAGCAGCCCAGAACACACTGAGGCACCCTGAGCTCACAGGAACCTCGGCATCCAAACCCAAGGAAGGATCACCTTGTGTAAATCCCCCTCAAGCATTAATGCAGAGAACACCCCACTGTCACCAAAGAGAACTGTCCCTGCAGCAGAGCAACAGCACCCAAACCACAGGGGAACAGGATTTCCAGCTGATCTTGCAGAAAAGTATTCCAGAATAAATTCTTCTCACTACCCCAGCGATTACTCTATTAACCCACAGCATCAGCCTCCCGTGAGCTGTAAAATTTGGCTTCCAAAGACCACCCATAACAGATCCTGCACTGATGCAACACTGGAGCTCCACAGATAAAGAAACAGTTTGATTGTTCCAAGGTTTATATGAAATGGACACTTCACAGCAGCTGGAAACAACCTGAAACCAACAACAAAACAACTTGAAATCAACACCTTCAAAACTGAGATAGAGTTTCCCCTTCAAAACTGGGTGTCCAGTGTTCTGTCCTGGTCCTTTCCCAGGGCTGACAGGGACACAAGACTTTACAAACACAGACTCTACACAGGGACATTGCTTCAGTAAATATGTAAGAGTCACAACTCAAAGTATCAGAGGAAAAGTTAAACGGAATAAAAAATTAAAGCATTACAGGATCAGACAGGTCTGCCTGGTAGAGCTCTTTCTGAAGTGAATACTGCAGGTTTCAGTTCCCATCCCAACCTTCTGAGCTTGACTGAGCAGAACTCCAAAAATCAGTTCCACCTCCAACAGTGAGTGCTCAGTCAGGGAAAGATTTCACAGGGATTACGGATCCTCTGGGTTCACATTTTCATCAACTGCACTTACCTAAAGCAAGTTTTAGCATGAGTTTTGCAACTTTGCTCTCAGAAAACAAACCTAAAGTTCTCAAACCTTGCTTCCACACTTCCATTATTTATAAGATAAATAACAACCAACCTCAGACTATTGAACAATTCCAATCCCATTTGATCACAGCTTTTCTTCCTCGCAGTGAGGGAATTCTGTAGGTTTGGCTGTGGCCACAGCAGGGAGAGACAGCAGCTACTGATAAAAGTCCAGCACACATGATCTTAAACCCTTTTCCACCCTTTTCTGTCGACAGTGCCAGCGTGGGGTTCTCACACATGGAGGGTGTGTGAGGCAGGACGTGCCCTGCTGTCCCTCAGCTCCCAGCACTGACACTGGCACCCTGAGCAGGGCCTTCTACCCACAGCCCCAAAAGCACAAGTTCTAGGACATCTTTATGTACAAATACCAGCCCAGCTCCTGTCCATACAGACCTAAATCAGACATTCAAACCTCTGCTCACCTCCTACCATCCCTCCTTCCCCCACAGGTGTTCCCTGCTGTTTTCTGTGCTGTTTCACTCCCAAGGTATCCAACCTGCACTGGTGCTGGTCCCCTCAAGCACTCAATCCACACAGCAACTGCTGTGTGGCTGTTCACTGCTGTAGGTGTTTGACAGACAGAGCTGCCCAAAGTGATGCAACCACTCCTGCCCTCTCAAAGCCTGAAGCCTGCAGTTCACACACATCCCTGCACTTCACTCCTCCCCAGAGCTGAGCATTCCCATGGCTCCTGTTCTCATCACACATCACCAGGACACCATTATCACTTACAGCAACATCCCGGGGTGTTGGAATTGTGTGAACTGCAGGCAGAAATAAAATAATTGTTCCTATTAATTCCTGGGCCCAGTCTGTGCAATCTGCTGTGTCCCATTCTGCTCTGCATGTTCTTAACAAACCCCACAGGCAAAGTTCCATTTCCACATGTCAAGACAACGCCAAATTTTCACCTGCATGTGATTCCTTAACAGGAAACTCACAGCCTGTGGATTCCTCCTGACTGCAGCTGGACTGAGCTGTCCCTCCTGGCAGACACTGATGGTGAATCAGAGGCCTCTTGACAAACTTTAAAGCATGAGGTGAGGCTCCTTCCAGGTGCACCTTTGTAAAGGTGGTTTGTGTTTGGCTTTCGAATGCCAGAAGAAACAGTCACGTCTGTAACTGAGTCTGATAAAGCCACTTGGAACAAGTTTCCCACGGTGCCACAGAAACAACTTGGCCAGGAGAGAAAAGGGGTTTATCTGGAAAAGGAGCTTAGAGACTCACTTGGCTTCAGAGTTGCAGGATTCAAATGGGAAACATGGAGCAAAATCTTTGGTTGTTCCGGGAGAGTCATGGGCTGAGACTGACAAGAAATCACAAGTCAGATCTCTGGCAACACCAAACACTGCAATGTTGTACAGGCTGTCACGTATCACAACCAGGGCAAGAACCACAACGTGTCCCATGTGAATCACCTCAAACTCAGGCAAAGCTGCCTCACTGAAAAATGCAAAATAAATATGTTCGTTTTAAAACAAAACATAGTCTTTGGCCCATCATCCTCCACTCTTATCCTGAATCTTCATAAAGCACACACTCGTGTTTTGGAGCAAAATCTTTTCGAGCAGTTCATTAAGACATTTAATAAACAAATCCAGCCACCAAAATGTTCACTGGGCATCTCTACAAAAGGCCACTGAAAGGCTCATCGAAACAAGCTACAATTTTTCCTTCCACTACCATTACTGGCTACTTTATATCGTCCTTTGGGTTGGTTGGTGCATGCACAACTACGTTACCACTGAGATTTGTTTTTAACAACAAATTGCACTGAAATGCACGAGTGTATTAACAGCCAAAGGAAAGCAGAGCGAGACCACAACAAAGTGCAGCACAACGCAACAGCACCGCAAAAAAACAACACCCGAGCAACAACCAAACCCTTGGCTGATCCGCAGCTCTTCCCGCTCACCGTAAAACCCTGTTCCCCGAGCCGGGGAGGCCGCGGGGCGGTGACACCGACGGCGTCGCTCGGGTGAACCCCCGGGGCTCGGCCCCGGTCGGAGCCGGGAATACGGAGGCAGGCGGGGGGAACCGGGGCGGGGGCCCCGCGTCACGGCGGAGCCTGGCCCG
>WEIV01028645.1:311438-346166 GCA_013390005.1 Calyptomena viridis | reverse complement strand
GAGACGGAGTCCAAAAAGGTTTGTGTTCTCTCTGAGTTTGTGGAGCGTGTCCACAGCTCCTCAGAACATCTGTGCAGCTGCACAGAGCTGCTGTTCCCTGCCTGGGGCTGGAAGTGAGGATCAGCCTCACCCACATGTCTGGCTCATCTTATTCCTGAGCTGAACAGCAGAGTTGGGAGGTTGTGCTGTAGGGATCAGCAGGAACGTGCACAGCAATTCCATTTCCTACAGTAACCAAAGCCTGGTGCTTTTAGAACTGAAGTCTTACTTCATCTCTTTCCCAGAATCCCCTCCCACCTGTTTTCCAAATGGAATTTCTAATTATGTTTTGTTTCCCAAATGAAGGAAGAAAAGCTGAAGAAGAAGTTAAATGCAAAGCTGGAGTTGGCAAAGTTCCTGCGTGAGACCATTGCAGAGATGGCCAAAAGGAACAAAGCAGACACAGGACAGGGGAAGCAATTCTCCTCCTACATGCACCAGGTGGGATGGGCTGTGCTGGGGGTGACAGCCATGGCACCTGCTCTCCTTCAGCATCGCTGGTTTGGGCACAGAACACAGGATTTGGACTGGGATTGTGGAGAGGTTTGGCAGCCAGAGCTGCCCCATCAGCTGCTGTGACCTGGGGCCTCACACAGCTAACACTGCTGTCCCTGCTGTCACAGCTGTACTCCCAGGAATTCCCACCCCGTGAAACCTTCTCAGTGGCCACTCAAGAACAGTTTCACTTTGACTTTTGTCTGTATCACCCTCCTCCCATCAGCGACAGGAATTCCAGCGTGAGAAGCGAGCAGGGGGCAGGGAGGGACGCGGGTTCCAGGGTGCTCCTGCTGAGGGCTGGCTCTGTGTGGCTCTGTGCCAGGTGTGGCCCAGGGGCCAGCAGCCCAGCACGCAGGAGATCGTGCACTTCTCCAAGCTCTTCGAGGACGAGCTGACCCTGGAGCACCTGGAGCGGCCGCAGCTCGTGGCTCTGTGCAAACTGCTGGAGCTGCAGCCCCTGGGCACCAACAACCTGCTGCGCTTCCAGCTGCTGCTCCGGCTCAGGAGCATCAAGGCAGACGATGAAGTGAGTGTGAAACAGCACGGATGAACTGCTGGGGGTGTGTGGGGTGTGCCCTCTGAGCTTCCCTGGGTGTGAGGTTTGGTACTCATGGGAGTCAGATCCTCCCGATGGGAGATTCCAGTATGAGAGTTCATCTCCCTGCACCCTCGCAGTCTTTGGGGAGCTGTAACAAAGGTGGCACTGCAGATATTGTTACTGTTTAAAACATTTCATTCTGGAGTCATGCTAAGGGAGGTTCCAATTCTGAAATGAATATTGTATAGAAACAGTAGATTTTAAACAACTGAACGCAGTAGGAGTTTATGTTAGTGTATAAAGTCACTGGGTTTATTTAGCCTGGGGAAGGCCAAGGGAGAATCTCCTTGTGGTTTTCAGCTGCTTAATGGGGTTATTTAGAAAATGGAACCAGAATAGAGGTGCAGAATGGAGGGATGACAAGTAACAGCCATAAATTGCAGCAAGGAGAACTCTAAGAAAAAAAGTCAAATCAGCGAGTGGGTAAACAGTAGAACAAGGCTCAAAGCACGGGTGGAAAATGCTGAGCAGTTTTGAAGTCCCCGAGGTCCAGCAGGGGCTTGGCTCCCTGTGCCAGGGTATTTCCTGCTTCCCTTGCAGCTGATCAGCCAGGAGGGGCTCGGCGGGCTCAGCGTGCCGGAGCTGCAGAGCGCCTGCAGGGCCCGGGGCATGCGCTCCCTGGGGCTCTCCCAGGAGCAGCTGAGGGAGCAGCTCAGCCAGGTGAGTGTGCTCTGGGTTCCCCTGACACACAGCAGGCACAGCTTCCTGAGAACCTGTGCACGAGTTTCAGATGGATCCTCACCTGCAGGGCTGAGCTCTGAGGTGTGAAGTGTCCTAAAGAGAAAACCAAGAAGCACCAGGGCCAGCCAGAGCCAAGGTGAATGAGGGGAGTGAAATATGTTTTTAAGCTTCTAAAGCAGCCAAGACTTTTATAGGGATATCACTGGTCTTTTTAAGCATCCAGACAGCTCTGAGACCCTGCTGTGGGTGCCGTGTTTCAGGTAAGCTCTAGGGAATTCCAAGTGCTTGGCTGTCACTCTTGTCTGTCCCCACTGTCAGTGAGGATGTTGGTACCTCCTAGTGCTGGAAACTTCCTGTCTAGTGCCTGTTCCATGCAGTATTCCTAACTCTTCAGAACTGTTTCTTCTCATGGTAACTTAAAACTGTATTGGCTAAACTCAGGATTGCTTTAAGGACAAAGAGTGCTGCATAAATAAGTACCCATGTAGAGAAATAGGAAATAATTTTGCCTCCTGTTTTCTACTGACAGTGGCTGGATCTGCATTTAAAGGAAAACGTTCCCTCTTCTCTGCTCCTGCTTTCCCGTGCCTTGTACTTAGTGGACCTAAAGCCACAATCTGCTCCTGTTCCCCAGAACAAGGTGAGTTGTTTGGATAAAAGGTTCAGGTTAATAGTTCAACCATTACACATTGTAGAAATGAAAGACTGTGACAGGAATCTTGTTCTTTGATCCTACAAGTGACCTGAAGTTAGAACTCTCTCTTCTTCCCCAGACAGATGAAGCTGCTGGAGTGATGACATCCGTGCTTGAAGGTCAGGAGACCCTCCTGGATCCTGCCCCTGTTGTTCAGGGAAGGAAGGTTAGAAAACAGCAGTGTGCAAGCAGGAAAAGTTGTGTGCTGCTGAAATTGCTGGGAATTGATGTGAGCAAACTTTTGCAAAGCTACACAATACCAGTGTTTGACACCATGGCTCAGGGGTTTGCTCTTGCACTGTGTTTCCCCCAAGAGCCTCAAAGTTGCATCTTAGGGAAGGGAACAGGGATCTGCTGTGGCACAACTGCTCTCCTTGCTGGAAGCAGCTGGTTGTTCAGTGCCATGTCCTTCCAGCCAAGGAGCTTCTAGTTTGGTTAAACCTCAGCCCAGGGACACTTAACTCAGAGAAGCCACTTAAAGAGGACTTGTTTTCAGCTCTCCTGCTGAGTTTGGACTCAGTTGTCTGGGACAAAAGGAGCCAAAATATCTAGAGTAAGAAAGCCAGAGCATATGGTTCTCAGCATCAGGCTGCAGTGAGCTCCTTAAATTAGTCCCAGCTGATAAAAGCAGAAATTAGAGAGTATTGTACCAACTGCCAGAAATATTTCCACATAGTTAAATTTTGCTGGGGAAACAATGGGAATGACAACACAGCCTTCTCAGAGTGAGCAGGAAACAGCCTTGCTCAGAAGGGAGAAGGGGCTCTGTAGGGTCCACTCCCAAGAGGGTTCTGTGACTTACAGCTGCTTTTTCCTTAAAGGATGAAGAATTTGTGTCTCAGCCAACAGAGAAGTTGCCAGTCTCAGAAGTGTCAGTGAAGCCTCCCCCACGAGAGGTGAGCTTATCAGAATCCTTAGACCTTCCAAAGGAGGTTGTTCTTCACACAACTTAGAGCCAAACTCTGCCAGTTTGTGCTACGAGATGTTGGGAATGTTGAGTTGAAGGAGCAGCTGGAGAAATTGGATGAGAACTGCACTGAGGGCTCTGAAATACAAAAGTATGTGACAGAGACCTGTCAAACTGGGGAAGGGAGCAGACCACTGGGGGAATTCCCAGTATGTCCTTGGCTCTTCCTTAATCTGCTTTGGGCCACAAGGACAGACCAGTGTTCCCTTGGAAGCACTGATGTGTTTAGGGCCACTTTGTAAAATATTTCTGTAAAAGTATTTCTGCACTGATTGTCTTTCTTCTGCCTGTATTCTTTCTGTGAATATTTCATTTCAGTTTAGCTGTTTATGTGCACATGCTGCTTAAAACAAGTTCATCTCCTTTTAGATAAAAGGAGACTTTTATTTCCTTTAACCTGAAGACTTTTGCTCTTCAACAATGTCACTCTCCAGAGCAGCTTCCCACGGTCAAGGGGAAGACACCTTCAGAAAGGATTTCAAGAAACACCTGTACTGCCTAAAATCTGTCCTTTTCTCTTGCACCTAGACCAAAATGGAAGTGTCCCAGGGCAGCAAGGCTGGTGCCAATGGAGCCTAACCCAGAGCCAGCACTGGGAGGGAACAGCTTCAATCTCCACATGTCCTGCAAAGGAACAAGGATTTCCCAGGATGATGCTCTTCAGGACAAGGCATCAGTAGCCCTCAGGGGCCTCTGTG
Source organism: Calyptomena viridis (assembly GCA_013390005.1). Taxonomy (NCBI): domain Eukaryota; kingdom Metazoa; phylum Chordata; class Aves; order Passeriformes; family Eurylaimidae; genus Calyptomena; species Calyptomena viridis. Next base: position 341,991 of record WEIV01028645.1, on the reverse strand, counting down.
TGTGCCAAGCTTGGTAACAACTAGGCTAATGCTGTGTGAATGGCCCAGCTCCTCTTTTGTACTGGATCCTCCCCCTGCCACTTTAACTTATGGTGTAAATATGTTAATAACAGTGCTGCTGTCTGTGCTGTTCCTGAGCAGTTGGTTGTGCTCCCAAACCTTTCTATGTCAGAACAACCTGGGCACAGAACAAGCTGGGCTGGGAGTCCAGCAAAGCCTGTTGTGCAGTGTGAGATCCTCTGCAGGAACATCCCCACACATCCAGGGCCAGCAGCTTGTCCTGAGCTCAGGCTCGTGGCCCTGGTTGGGGTGGTTTAACAAGTGACCAGCAGAGTGACTTGTTTGGCCATTGTATTTCATCATTTCGTTGGTGCTGAGGAAGAGAACCTCAGGAAAGGAGGGAGCAGCATTCCTTGGTGCTGTGGTGGAGCTGAACTGCTCAGAAAGACTTCAGACCTTGCAGGGCAGTGACAGAACAGGCTCCACCCTGAGCATTTGCATTCCCCAGTGAGCTGTGCTGGTGCCACACACTGTGACAGAAGCAGACTTGCACTTTCAGGATCCCTCTGGGTCACAGGAGGGAACAACCCGGGACCTGCACACATTTCCCAGCTCTGAAGACTTGGTTAACCCTTACCAGGCTCAGAACTACAGACCAAGTGCTCTCAGACTCATACTGTACAAACCAACTCCTCACTCCAGCAGTGACTGAGTTTTTGCCAGACTCAGAGGATACTGAAAAGCTGTTTTTAGCATTTGTTAGATTTTTTACTCTGTCCTATGTAAATGCTCGGAAATTACTCACATGGATTTTAAATATGTATATTTATACTTACTGTACAATTAGATTTGGTGCTAAGTAGAATGAAATGTCTCTTCCAAAGGTCAGACAGCCTTTAGAACAATCCAACTCTGAAAAGCCAGTTCTCCAAGGTGAGGTGTGAACAGCACTTTAAACCTGTGACTTCAGGCTCCTCCAGCACTGCAGAATGAGCTGTCAGGTGTTCTGTGTCCATAGCTCTGTACCTGCCCCCCTCCTTGTTCATCCAGCCCATCCACAGTGCTGGATCTGTGTTTAATAAACAGGAACAAATGTTATTTCAATAAAATAACTCCACTGTTGCCAAGTCACTGCTGCCTCTTGGTGTGGGGGGACAGAGCTGGGGGCCACTTGTCTGTTGAGCAGAAACCTCATCTTGATAATCTCAGTTATTTGGACAGAACTAAGACCTGACACTTGCAGAGCCCAGAAGGGGCTGGGTACAGGGTAGAAGCTCAGCTGCCCTTAACCAGAGGGTCCCTGATGCAGAGCAAGGGCTGGAAACCTCCCCTGATGGGTGTGGAGGGTGTTGGGCACCAGCAGCACCAGAGCCCAGACCCTCCCACCAGCGCCACCGAGGGATGGAGCCCTGGCCAATCTGGCTCGTACAAGCCACAATTCCATTAATATCGACAGTTTTCCAGCCCTGCCACGCTGCCCCAACCCTGTTCAATATTTTACACCGCCATTCCCAAGGGACGTGTTTTCCTGGTACCACGAGCAGTAATTCGGCTGCACACAAGTCACAGCGGCCAACCCGAGCCGGGCTTGCCTGAGCTGGGCTGAGGACCAAAGCCGGGCTTCCCTGAGCTGGGCTGAGGACCAAAGCCGGGCTGTGCCGGTGCCCCCGAGCAGCACCGTCCGTGTCCCGGCGGGAGCGGGGACATTCCCAGGCCGTTCCCAGGCCAGCGCCGCTGAGCGCCGGCAGGTCGCAGCACCTCCCAGTGCTTGTACGAGAAGCCCAAACCCAGGCTGCTGGGAACACACCCAAACAGACCCAAAAGCCTTTAAAACAGACGCAGGGAAACTCGGCTGCCAGCGGGCGAACACCCGGGCGTGGGCAGGAGCCTCAGTGACACAGAAACCAAACCACTCCCTGGAGAACACCCACGACCAGCAGAGCACACAGCCCTGGAGCCGGGAGCACCCACCCGGGAGGTGCAGGGCAGCGGATGGTCCGTGCCAGATCCCAGCGTTCCCTCGGGATGCTCCTGCCCGGCAGTCCCTGCTCCAGGCGGAGGGAGAGGAGGAGGCTGGCGGGTGTCCTGAGCGGGGTGAAGGCAGAGCCAGCCTGCGCCGGCCGGGGAGGGAGCAGCACATTCCTCTGCTGAGAGGTTTCACAGACAGAGAGCAAAGCAGGGCTGGCGGGAAGCCTGGGCATCACCTGGGCACCGCCCAGCCGTGGGCGAGCTCTGGGTGGGCTCCAGCGCCCCCGGCATCCCCGTCCTCCGGCCCCGCTCTGCTGTGACCGCATCATGTGTGAGGGGTCACGTTGTGGCTGTTTGCCTCCTGTGTTTTCAATCTAGAAAGATCTGGAAGCTGGGGCTCGCTCTTCCTTGGATTTCCAGCGGTGCCCCCGAGCCCCGTGGCCGAGCTCCTCGCTCTGTGTTCAGCCTGAAGTGAGCACAGCTTGTGGCAAAGCCACCCTTCTCCCGAGGGAACCGGGAAAACGGAGCCAGGAGGAGTAAGGTGAACCCAAAGCAATCCCAGGCCACTTACACACCCCTGAACAAAACCATTTTTCAGACAAAAAGCCCTTGCACTCCCCAGCTGCCCCCCCAGCCCTCTCAGGTTGTCACCACCATAGGGCTCTCCAGGAGGATGTGCCAGAGCCTCGGCTCTGCCCGGTGTGCCAGGACCCCGGCGCCTTCCTGGACCCCCAGACCCCGCAGGCACACAAAGGGGAGAGGCAGCAGTTTTGCTCCATGACCCCCGAGCAAGGGGAGGAAACGACCCCCGCAGAGCCCCATAAATCACGGGATTCTGTTCTGCAACACTGGGCAAATGAAACACTGCAGAGATCCAAGGCTCTGTGTGCTTTGGCGTGGGGAGAGCTTTTCCAGCCACGCTTGTGCCAAACACCTTCCAGTCTCCCCTCCCTGGAGCACAAACTCCTCCACCGTTTATCATTCCCCCAGGCATCCTTGTGCTATCGCTGCTCCCGGCCCAGAGCCGAGTGTTGTGGTCCCCGTGGCTGTGCCATCCCTCCTGTGCACGCCCACGCCGGTGCCGGGGCAGCACCTTGTCCAGGAGAGGATTTCAGCTGGATGATAGTCGGGAATGTCAGCCCCGGGCCTTGCGTCAGCCTCTTCCCCAGAAAGCTGCAGGGGAAAGATGCCCCGGTCAGCACTTTTGGAAGACACTAATATTCAGAGGGAAAAGCAGTGATTTAGCACAGCCCAAGCACAACAAAGACTGGGATTTACAGCTCCTGGTTCCCAATGCTGCATTCCTGCAGCCTTTCTACCTCTGCTATAAACGTGTAATGAAGGAGATGGAACTTTATCCCAGCCTAAAGTAACGTGGGACAATGAAGCCATCGCCAAACCTTGTGTGGAGCAGGACGGGGCACAGGCAGGGATGGTTCTGTCCCACTGCCCATCCTGCTGCCCTCACTGTGAGGGGCAGCCCCACGACATCGCGGGTTTGGGGGCCACTTGCCCCCCTGCGTTACCTCTGCTGCAGCTGTGCACATCTGGCTCTGTCCGTGCTCAACTGTGGGTGGCCGGGGCTGGAGCCGGACCCCGGGGTCCCACTGACCCCACAGCTGGGTGGGACTTGGGGGATGGACGGGGCCAGGGCAGTGATGGTCCCCAGGCTGAAGTGGGGGGGGATCGCTCTCCACACACCCCCCGGGCCGTGGGACCCCGTGCCAAGGTGGAACAGCACCGGAGGTTCCTGCCATGGCTGGCAGCGGGACAAAGCCCAGCTCAGCGTTGGCAGAGCAGCCACGTCCTGGTCCGGGGCCAAGAGATTGTCCCGGCCCTGCACAGCCCGAGGGCTTTAAAAGGAGAGAAAGGGAAAGCGGAGAAGACAAAGGAACTGCTGCAAGAGCCAAACACGGGGTGGCCCGAGCACCCGGGAGCCACAAATACCCAACGCCCCCCACCCGCCTGGGCCGAGGGGGTCCCGCAGGCACTGCCTCCACATCCCCCAGTGCTTTGGGGTCATTTCCCAAGGAACTCCATCCCACTCACCTCCTAAGGGGAGAGCCTGGCAATGCTGGAAGGGCTGCAAACACCCACTGGGCAGGGACCCAACAGCGCTGGGGTTGGCTTTGGTCCTGCAGGTCTCTCACAGGCCTGGGTGGGACCAGCTTTGGGGTATGTCCCTCTCCTGGACTGCCCATACGGAGGATGCCTTACCGGGAAGAGCAAAGAGGAGCTGAATCTCTCTGCTGGGGTCCAGCATCCAGGCAGCCCTGTCCCAGCAGCCTGCAGTGTCTCTGTCCGTGCCAGCCAGTGCATACGCCTGGGGACCATCCGTGCCGGTGCCCCTGTGTCCCCACGGGCACCCGGCTGCACGTGCCCCTTCCCCAGCCTGCAGTGAGCACCAGCAGCGCTGCTGCAGCCGCTCTGCTTATTATCATATTTAATTGCCCTCCTGGTAACCCCAGGAAATGAGCAGGAGATGGTGAGAGCAGCAGTTTGGGATGATGTAAACACAAGCTCCAGCCCTCCCTGTGCCTCGCCAAGCCAGTCCCACAGAGAGCTGTGATTTATGGAGCCCCCCCAGCCCTGCTTCCCCCCCCGGGCTGCGAGTTTAATCCAGGGCTGCAAATTCAACATAAATCACTTGATTAAAAGCTCTACTTAATTTAAAGGGGGGGAGAAGGAGGGGGGGAAGCGCAGCTGATCGATTTAATTTACACGGGGAAATAGCAACAAGCAGATGCGTTTAAAAAGGCTGGGGAGGCCAGTGATGCTGCAGCTGCTTCAGCTTAACCATTTAAGGGCTTGGGATGGGCTGGCAGCCCCTCACACTCTCCCTCCCCTTGCCCTAGTGAACCACCTCCCACACCCCTTGCAGCTTGTGGGGTGCAGGATGCTAAAACATTTTATGGGGAGTGTTGGGGCCCTGTAAAACAGAATTCCTACAAAACCAGCTGCTATCCAGGCTGCTCCTTGAATGTCAACTTCCCAAACTGCTGCTTGGATGAGCTTGAGCACTCGGAGACCTGACAACCCCTTTACCATTGCCCCCCCCCCCAGGGATGGGCTGTGGCTGGCAAAGTCGAGGTTAAAGTCTTTAATAATTACAAGAATTCCAGATTCATTACAGAAGAGTTTACAACAAATAATATTTCTCCAGACAAAGGCAAAATAAACTTTTCAAGTAACAGTGGCCTGGCTCCGGCGTCTCAACACCGGTGATGGGGAGGGAGAACACGTGGCCCCTGCCCCGGTGAGGGGCTGCCCTGGCCAGGGAAATGCCCCGTCCTTCCTGCACCAGCTCTGTGGGGCAGAACTCGGGCACTGGGACAGACTGGGGGGCAGGGACAGGCAGGCCTGGGATGTGGCCGCTCCCCGGGGGCTGTAAGGCACTGGCTGGCACTGCCCGGGGAGCAGGGCCTGCACGGGGGGCAGGGGGTGGCACCAGGCACCGAGCGGGGCTGGAGGGGCTGAGTTACGTGGCACCACCCCAGTGTCCCAGGGCCTTTGGGACCCGGCACCACCAGCACCCCCCTCTTCCTCCCCAAGGCAGTGGGTGGCCAGGCAGGGGCTGCAGCCCCTCCCCAGGGCACTGTCCCCACCCCACACCCCATCCATACACACCAATATGGTGCCAGGCCCCACCAGAGCCCCGGGAGGGAGCGGGGGGCACACGGGGGCCAGGGCAAGGCCAGGCACATAATGACAATGGATTCCCAAAAGGCATCGACACATTATTATTATTGTTTAATATAACCCCATATAAAACTGAAGCAGCAGCAGCAATTCTTATCGAGGGACCTAAACTGAAATAGGTTTAGAACATAATTTAAAAAAATAAAAACAGCAAAAGTAGCAAAATATATGAATTTTTTTTTTATAGCAACTGATATCTACCAGCCACTAGTACCCTCCTACCAAACTGGTATATCTCTGGTAACAACCCTTTTAAAAAGACATGTAAATATATATTCATATTTATACATATTTTTCGTTATGTACACGGGACTCTGGATTTAGCACGGGTGGATTCAGCTCTGAGCAGTGCTGGGTGATGCACCCACTGCAGCTCCCCATCCAGAGGAACTGGGCTTGGGGCAGCAAAGCCCATTGGCACTGGCACTGTGGAGCTGTGGGACCAGCCCTGGAGCATCCCGGGTATGGAGGGAGCCCCACGCCAGCGAGGCTCCCAGGATGCCCAGGCTCCTGGCATTCCCAGGCTCCCCAACTTCTGCAGCCCCAGGAGCCTGGTGCTGCTCCTGGCTTAGCAAGTTCTCCAAGAAGCAGACCAGCCTGGCTCTCCATGCCCTGCCAGGATGTGCCATCCCAGGATGCCTGTCTGGCTCCCCAGCCAGGCACTGCCCATGGGAAAGGATTTCAGCTCAGCCAAGTGGGAATATTCAAGCACAGAATTCATGGAAAAGAGGGTTTTTAAAAAAAAAAGGAGGCAATGCCATAAAAACACTGGAACAAATCCTTTGGGCTGCGGAGAGCTGACAGGAGGCGGCAGGAGAAGCTGGCACGAGGTGGGTGGTTTTGGTTACATGAGATGCTACAGGTGTCTCTGAACCCTTTCTGGAACAGCTCAGCACGACCAGACTGCACGGGCAGTGTCCACAGGCACGGCACGGCACGGCACAGTGTGGCACAGCATGGCACGGCACAGCACGGTCCCCGCCGGCAGTGCCACCCTCAGTGTCGCTTCAGTCCACCATTGGTGTGCTGGGGGGGGAATTTGGGAAGGCACGGCTCGTCCGGGAGGGGGTCGTGGGAAAAAACAGAGTCCTCTCCCGAAGAGCAGGTGGAGCTGCGGGTGTCTGGGAAGCCAGGAGAATACTGATCCAGAGGCATGGAGAGGTCCAGGTACTCCTGGGAGGGACAAACCCCAGGACACGCTCAGGAGGGGACTGGGCAGCCCCCAGGGAGCACCTGCCCCACACAGGGTGGGTGCTCGTGGCTGCCCCCTCTCCTACCTGGTTGGAGGTCATGGCCACAATCCTGTCCAGGTCTTCCACCAGCTGCTTGAAGGTGGGTCTCTGGGAAGGGACGGCGTGCCAGCAATCCCTCATCATCATGTACCTGCGAGGGCGGGGGGCACGGGGCTGAGTCCAGGGCCAGAGATTGGGGACCCCCACCCACAGGAGTGGAGTGGCACCCAAGAATGGGCCCAGGTGCCAAGGCTGGGACCCACGGCCAGTGAAGATGCTATTCCAGGGATTTAGGATAATCCCCTGAGTGGAAGGAAGGGAACCCCCCCAGCTGCCCTTGCAACCAAGGGGCTGTTGGGAGAGGAGGAGGGACACGGTCTGGACTGATCCCTGTGCTGGAGTCACCCTGGGATTCCTTCCTGCTGAGGGATAATGGAGGGAGATGCTGATTACTGCAAACGGATTGGGCTGATAGTTTTGCAGGGCTGGGGATTGTTGGGATTTTAAGTCCAAACATCTGGCTGTCCCCCTCCAGGCCCCAGCTGTGCCCTGGGTCAGGCTGTGGCACCCAGAGACTTCCAACCCCACCTCACCAGTCCTCCCTGCTCCCTGTCCTAGTGCTGCACTCACAGCTCGTTGGTGCAGTTGCTGGGCTTGTCCATCCTGTGACCTTCCTTCAGCAGCTTGAAGAGCTCCTCAACGGGCACACCGGGGTAGGGTGACCCTCCCAGCGTGAAGATCTCCCACAGCAGCACCCCAAAGGACCACCTGGGAACACAGGGTGGATGCTGGGGCACTGGCTCTGGGGGCTGACACCACACCAGCCCCCAGCTTGGGTACAGTTAGAAGTTGGTTTGCTGGGAGGGACAAGCACTCCCTGTTTTGATTTGCACTGTAGGACAGATGAGTCCCAGCACCAAATACAATTTGGATTCAAAATACTTGGTTGGCTGACGCTAATTATAACTTCATTACACTAAGAAGAATCCCATCCGTGCACTTCCCCAGCAGGTGCTACTCACACGTCGCTCTGGTGGGTGTAGATTCGGTCGAAGAGAGCCTCGGGTGCCATCCACTTCACTGGCAGGCGACCCTGGGACACAAACCCCCATGGGCTCCGGGCCACCGACTGTGGGGGGATCTGGGGCAGGGGGCAGCCCATTCCCACCACAGGCTGAGGCATCCCTGGCATCCCCACCCAGCAAAACGCCTCGCCCAGCACTCACATTTGTTGTCTTCTTGTAGTAATCGATGTGGTGGATGTCGCGGGCCAGCCCGAAGTCCGCGATCTTCATCACGTTGTCCTCTGTCACCAGGACGTTCCTGGCCGCCAGGTCCCTATGGATGCACTGACGGAGCACGGGGCTGTCAGCTGGTCCCCAGGGATGGCTCTCCACCATGGAACGGGTGGGGAGGGAAGTGGGCACCCCCAGGCAGAGCTGCCAGCCTTCCCATCCCGCCACAGCCCCCCGGGAGCTTCTCACCTTCTTGGAGGCCAGGTACTCCATGCCCCGGGCCACCTGGTAGGCACAGGAGACCAGGTCCTTGAAGGAGAGCTGCTCCTCGGGCACACGGGTGGGGTTGTAGCAGTACTCCATGCCCGGGGGCCGCCGGGCTTGCAGGTACTCCCGCAGGTTGCCCTTGCTGGCATATTCCACGATCACATAGAGGGGTCCTGAGGGGGTGACGGGATGAGAGGCTGGAACATGGAGTGGGGGCTCATGACCCCACGGGTGCCAGGCCAGCCCCTCCCAGTGGATGGCAGCTGGAGGGGTGGCAGAGGGGACACCCCCTTCCCTCACCGTCCTGCGTGCAGGCTCCCAGCAGGTTGATGATGTTCTTGTGCTTGCCAATCATCTTCATCATCTCCATCTCAGAGATGAGGTCAGACAAGTCTTTCTCTGTGGCGTCGGCTAAAGTGAAGGCAGTGGTCACAGGGGGCCAGACCAGGCCCCCCCCAGCTGCACACCCCCAGCTCCAGCCAGGGCCGTGGCATCGTGCTGGAACTCCCTCCTCGCTGCCACTTACACTTCAGCATCTTCACCGCCACCTTGGTCACCCGGTTGGGCTTGTCCTTGTCGAGGCCGATGGCTTCTGCCAGCACCACCTGCCCGAAGCACCCTTCTCCCAGGGGCTTGCCAAGGATCAGCCTGCCAGGATCAAGCCCAGTGTGGGGGGAGCAGGTGGGTCACCAGCATCGGCACCACCACCCTCCCCAGGTCCCACCTGTGCCAGGCCTGGCCCTCACCTGTCCCGGGGCAGCTCCCAGCGCGGGTCCTCGGGGAGCTCGTACTCGGAGACCCCGGCCAGCATGGGGGTGCCACTGGAGGAGAGCCGGGAAGGCCGTACCAGCATCACACCCGAGTTCATGGAAGAGCTGGAGTCGGCAGAGACCTGAGGTGGGACTGTGGGTTACCTTCACACAGCGCCTGGGCCGCAGCCAGCTGTCCCTGCTCATGGGAGCCTTTGCACCCCCCTGCTCTGTTTACCCTGCTCTGCTCAAACCTTGAACTGCTGTAAATCCTCCTGGCTCTCCTCACGAGCCCTGCTGAGGGGCAGGGGAAGGGGCTAGGTGTCCTCCCCACTAACTGTTGCCATTGGAGGCCCAGCCTGGATGGTCCTCACCCCACACCGTGGATGGGCACAGGGCTGGCGTGGGTTGCATGTGTAGCAACGTGACACGGTCCCAGGTCTCCCCATTCCTCCTCCCCCAGATCCCCTGGGAAGGGCCGGGCTCCAGGAGGGGCAGTAGGTGCAAACAAACCCCCTCTCTACTTTCTGTTACCTGTCTGCGCAGGGGAATGCTCTTGGCCAGCTTGTGCACGGCCAGCTGGCTGTTGAAGTCCGTCTTCTTGGTGGTGCTCTTCAGCTTGTAGATGATGATGGTCACCACCATGCAGGATATGAGGAAGGCCCCGATGCAGTAGATGATGATCTCCAGGTAGAAGGGGGACGTCATCATGGTTGGGGTGTCTTCAATAGCTGGGTCGGCGTGAACAGGGTGTTTGTTAGCACCCACCAGCCCCCAGGGCCCAGCAGCAGCACTGGGGGAGCCCCCGACTCCTCCCCACGCTCAGCGGGGACCTCAGTGCAGCAGAGACTGGGGGCTGCCCCCCATCCCGGCAGGGAAGGCCTGTGTGCACCCCCAGCTCCTCATCCCCAAGGCCATGCGATGCTTCTGCTGCATCTGCAGGCACTGGGGTGGGACGGGGCCAACTGGGACAGGCATGAAGTTGGGGGACAGCACCTGAGTCACCCCACAGGGACGTGGCACCATGAGTATCTCCAGGGACAGGAGGTACCTGTCCTGATCTCCCTGCCCATGCTCAGAGCTGCAGGTCCCCTGGGGTCTGGTGGGATGGAGGGGGAAGTCCAGTCTGGGGTGAGCTCGGGGCAGAGCAGCCAGTGGCACCTCTGGTGGCAGCGAACTGCTGTGGGACCCCGGGATGGCAGGGAGGAGGGACCTGCAGACCCTGCTTTGGTGGCTGAGGTGGTGTTGGAGCCATGAACAGCTCAGAGCCTGCAGCCATGTGCCACAGTCCACGGTGAATCCAGCACGGTGGGGCTACCACTGCACCCTGCAGCACCCCCAGCCTGACCCACCCAACGAGCAGAGTCTCAGACAGAGCTGTAAGAGGGAGTTGAAGATTCCTGCCCCACCTCTGAGCACACCCGGCTGACAAAGCAGTGGCTGATAACGGGGAAAGTTTTTGGCTGGAAAGCAGTGACCACTCAGCACCTCAAAAACTTTCCCACTGCTGTTATCTGGCTTTGGTCCATGCATTGATGCCAAGGAGCAGCATCAATGTCCCCCCAGGGCAAGCACACCCAGCCCCACACGGCCCTGCGCCACAGGGCAAGGCCAGACCCCACAGGCAGGTGGGCAGTGCTGCCAATCCCCCAAACCCTGCTTGGTGCCCCCGTGCAGGCAGTGCTGGCCTGGCCCCGAGGGCGTGGGACCGTCCTGCTCCAGTGGAACAGCCCCTGGTTAAGTTCCCCCGGGTATGCATTGCCTGGGCCAGGGAGAGAGCTGGGGGCAGACCCCAACTGGGGTGGGGACGGGCACAGAGGGGGGGACACTGCCCTGTCCCTCTCCAGCTGCAGAGCACTCCTGCAGCATCCACGCTGACCTGGGGCAGGGAAGTGCTCTCTCCCGGACTGCAATGCATACATTGGAAAGGAGGGAGGAGAGGGAGAGAAGAGGAGTATATACCTTCGAGAACTGTCAACCATGCAGAGTGATGGGAGATCCCAATAGAATTACCCGCCAAACAAGTATACTCCCCAGCATCCTCAAATGAGACATTCCTTAAGTGAAGGACTTCCATTTCTTTGTCTGTCGTGTTAACACCAGCCGTCTGGAAGGAAAAATGGAAGCAAAAGACGGAGAAGCAAACCACATGAGACCTTCTGGGAGGGAGGCCAGGGAGGAGGGAGAGCCCAGTCTCATTTGCCAGACCCCCGGGGAGCAGACAGAGACCACTGCAGACCTGCTAGAGAGACCCTCGGGATGACCACTCATCCCGGCAGACCTATGGAGATGCTGGTTAAAACCCTTCACCAAACTGAGTGTCCTGCCCATTCGAACATGCTGGCAATGGGCTGCATGGAGAAATGAGCCCAGGCAGAGCTGGCTGGCTCACGTGACACGGGGGGCACGGGGACGAGGATGAGAAGACAGAGACGGGAGGACGGAGATGGGAGGGCAGCACGGATGGGGGATACAGCACTGTGTCATCCCACGGGGTGCCTGGGCTGGCCTGATGGCAGCACCTGCCAGGACCCTGGTTTGGTGGTGCCAGACCCACCAGGCACCTGAGCAGCACCAGTGTCCGCACGACAGGGCAGGAGGCACACGGGAGAGACACCAGGACATAGCAGAGACACCGGGACAGACACACACACAGAGCACAAAGCCCAGCCAGCCCCGCCGGGTATTTTTCCATGGTTGTTGCACCAGAAACACAGCAGAAACAAGAGAGCCCAGAGTTTTGTTTTTCCACCGCCGGGGAGTGACGGTCCAAGGAAACACCCGCCGGGCGTTCTGATTACCTGTGGCCAGGGGCCTGGTGACAGTGAGCCACGCAGACTGGTTGGCCTCGCCAATATAATTGGAAACCTTACAAACATACTCCCCGCTCTCCGCCTCTGTCACATTATACAGGGTCAGCACCTCCGCATCAGAGCTATTAATCCCCGAGTGCTGGAACAAACCAACAACATGGAGTCACGTTGATGTGCTCAGGAATGGCAGTGCCTGGAGCACCAGCACCGGCTCTGCCAGAGCAGGGGCTGCTCCCCCCGGTACCCGCGGCCTGGTGGGAGACATGGGGCTGTGAACGGGGTGTCACAGGAGGAAGGGACACACAGACACGGGGGTGTAACTCTGTTCCCCACTGCTCCCAAGGGGCCAAGGGCACAGCTGGGCACGGCTGCATGGCATCACAGAATGGTTTGGGTTGGAAGGAACCTTTAAAGGCCACCCAGTCCAACCCCCTGCCACAGCAGAGACACCAGCCAGACCAGCGGCTGGTTTGCCCATGAGCTGGGGGCAGAGGGAGCTGCTCTCACTGGGACAATCCAGGGCTCAGCTCCCAGCTCCATTGCCATGCTCATGCCTGGGGGAAGCCCACCCAGTCTTGCAGCGTGTCCTTAGGGCTGCAAAGGGACTGTACCACCAGCACATGGCCGTGCCACCTGGCAGCCCTCCCTGTCCTTCACCCTATGATGCTCCAGTGCACCCAGGCAGGCTGGTGATACCTCTGGGGCTTCAGCAGTCCCGAGGCTGGTGGTCCCCAGGCCCAGGTGGCTTTTCTGGCGCATCCACACCTGCTCCTGCCCCAGGGATGGGCAAGATGGGGGCTGTGGCTGGGGCCACCCAGCGTGTGGCTTTACCTTCAGGATCTGCACGTAGGGCAGGTTGTCAGGGCCAATCTTGCTGCCGTTCACCTCAATGTGCTTCAGCCACTGGATGTGGGGCTGGGGGTCACTGTAGACCTTGCAGACAAACTCCACGTTGCTGCCCAGGGCCACTGTCTTGTTGGCAGGCAGCCCTGCCTGCAGGATGGGCCGGTGCGGGGACCGCTCTGCGGGAGCAGGGACACAGAGAGCTTTACAGAGAGCCCGGGGTGCCCAGCTGCCCACCCACAGCTACACCCTGCGGCTCCTCACACCCAGGACCCCCGGCTGTGGGGCTGGGGAGTAGCTCCTCTCCTGGGAGCCCCCCTGCAGTGGGGCAGGAGCAGCCAGGGACAGGGACAGGTGAAACCCCGGTGCAGGGACAGGGACATCGGCACCTATTTGGGTGGGTCAGAGGTCAAACAAACCTACAGAGGGTCCTGGCCGTTAACAAAGCGGCTGCCACTGTGGTGAGTCAGCATTAACAAACCCCTTTGTTCATCTCCCTGACTGTTCCCTTCAGTTTGCTCAGTGTAATCAAATTAAATCACATTTTTAATGGTTCATTTACTGGCATTTAGAGCAGCTCCACATGTGGAACAGCTCAGACCAGCCTTCCCAGCTGGGAATTATGGCTAATAAGGCGATTAGAAAAAGTTTCTGTCTAGTCTATGAAATTATTTTCACCGTAATTAAAAATCCCCAGAACAGGCTGGAGTGAACCTTCCGCCTGGCCGGCTCGTGGACCTGTTGTGCTGCAGAGGTGCACAGAGGGGCAGGAGGCAGCAGCGATGGCGGGTGAGCCCTTTCCCTGTGAGCACTCCAATCCCTTTTTCTCCAGGGTGCAGCAGCCCTTCCTGCTTGGGAGGGTTTGGGGGGACAGGGACGCAGGGTGAGCCCCCAGCCCTGAGCTCCTCACCCACAACATCCAGCTGGTAGGTGTGGTTGATGCTCCCGTACTTGTTCTCCACGATGCAGGTGTAGTTGCCCTTATCAGATGGCACCACTGAGTCCATGATGATGCTCCAGGTTGCCTGTCGGACCTGGGGCACGGTGAGGACAGAGCTGGTTACGTGCAGTGCACACGAGCCCCCGCTGCCACTCACAGCAGAGGCTGGCTGTGTCCCCAGCACGGCAGGACATAAATCTCCCTTTGAGGTCACCTTTCCCCTTCCCCACAGAGGGGCTGTAATTGCTCCCAGCTGTCCTGGGACAGCCTCACCATGGAGCCAACTGTGCTGAGAAGCAGATGTTGTGAGCCAAGTGCGATGGGTCCGCTCGGCGTGCGGGGCACCCCTCTCCAGTGGTCCCCACATGTGGAGGGAACAGACTGGATTGTTCCTCCGGGAAGGGCTGCTCCCCTTCCTGGCTGGCCCTGGGGCTCACATCTGTGCTGTCCCCACAGTCAGTGGGCACGGGCTGGTCACTGGGAAGGTGCAGCCTGGGTGTCCTTCACCCAGGACACTCTGAGTGCTGCTGACCCAGTGCATCTCCTCTGGGAGCTGGGCTGAGCAGTGCCCAGGATCCTCTGCCCATGGGGCACCAGGAGGCTCTCCAACAGCCAGCCCTGCCACTGCCAGCTTCGGCTCCAGCTCCTCCTGGCAAACCCTCCCTCAGCCCTGCTCCATGTGGTTGCATTCCTCCCTCCCAGCTGCAAATTGTTTTTTTCCACCGTCCTGCATCTGGAGCTGCTGCCGGGGTCACCTCTTCGAGGAGGAGAGAAACTCAGGGGTCCCAACGTGCTGGTGCCCCCGCAGGGCTCTTCTACACCCCACTGCAGGACCAGAGCCATGGGAAGGGAAATGCTGAGCCCCCACCCCACCCAGGTGGCACCTGCAGTCTGGCCCTGTTGTGGGTGCTGGGGAAGCAGTGCTGAGCCCCCTCCCCAGCAAAAGGATCTAATATGACTCCTGAATGTGGGCCCAGTCCAAGGTGTAGCTCCTGCCAACCACTGCTGGGCATGGAGGGGGTCCTCCACCCTGGGGCCCCTGGGGATGCTGAGACCCCTCTCCTCAGCGAGGGATTAGGCAGAGGCAGCCGAGCCAGGCTGGTTCCCTGAGCCAGGCTGGTTCCCTCAGCACGAGCCCCCTCCCCCCTGAGCTCCCTCCCTCCCCCAGGGCTGAGCTGGTGCAAACATGACCCAGAAGCAGGTCACTGCCATAGGGCGACTCCGAAACAGGAATGTTAGCGGGGCCCATCTGCCCCTGCCAGGGTGGCGCAGACGGGGGGCTCGGTGCCTCTTAAGCTGCAGAGACCCTTCCCGCTCCTCCCTCCCCTGTGAGCCCCCCAGCCCAGGAGGGGCTCAGAGCCAGAGGCTGTTTCCTCAGTACCTTGTACCCCCCGATGCGGTGGTCAGGTTTGAACTCTTTGCCGTTCTTCAGCCAGCGCAGGGTGGGGTTGGGGGTCCCACTTGATGGACACTTGAATTTCACCGTTTTGGCAGCAGGGACAGCATGGAGCTTCTTCTCCATCTTCTCGGGATAGGTCCAGTATGGAGCGATGGCCTCTGGGGAGCAGAGTGGGGGCTCAGCACAATCAAACCCACCAGACTCCAGCTCCTGGTATAACCCCAAGGATGCCCCAGGACAGGGCTGAGCTGGGAATCCAGAAAAAAGCCATCAGCAAAGGCTGGCTCTGGCAGGTCGGGGATCTCCAGGACACAGGTGTTATCCATGAGTCACAGGACACAGGTGTTATCCATGACTCACAGCAGCCCTTTCTCCCAGAGTGCACACTCAGCTCAGTGACCCCCTTGCCCTGACCTGGTGCTTCACCCAATGCACCCAGACCTGCTCCCTGCACCTCACCCTCATCACTGCTGGCCAGGCTGGCTCAGGCAGCCCCTGCCCATCCTCATCTGCCTGTCTCCATCCCTGGGCAATGCTTGTGTGTGCCCAGCCTCCCCTTGCCCCACCACAGGGCAGCACTGCGGGCAAACCCAGCTTGCACGTACGGTTTGGCTTGGTGTTATCTGCCTCCTTCTCCTCTGACGAGGAATCATCTTCGTCATCATCATCCTCTGCAGAGGGGAGCGCGTCTGCAAGAGAAGAGACAGCCTTGCTGAACATCTGTGGACCTCTGTGAGAGGGGCTGATGGGGACCAGAGCAT
Source organism: Calyptomena viridis (assembly GCA_013390005.1). Taxonomy (NCBI): domain Eukaryota; kingdom Metazoa; phylum Chordata; class Aves; order Passeriformes; family Eurylaimidae; genus Calyptomena; species Calyptomena viridis. Next base: position 326,085 of record WEIV01028645.1, on the reverse strand, counting down.
CGTGGGTGAGCAGCAGGGAGCTGTGCCCAGGAGGGTGGCCAGGACAGGGAGGTGCTGATGCCCAGCTGGGGCACACGGATCCTGGGGAAACTCTGCACACCCCAAGCACAGCCAGGACCAGCAGTGCCCAAGCCACGAACGTGGTGAAGCAATTTGCTACCAGAGGTGATTTTGGAGCTTCTCACCCCGTGGTTTGTGCCACCAACCTCCCTGGGGCAGCAGCCAAGACCCTGCAGGCACAGAAACACCCCAGCCTCAGTGGACACCTCCCCATCTCAAGTGTTCCTCCCTCTCCAGCCTCACACTCCATCAGCACCACGCAGCACATGCCTTTCCCGGGGTGGCCCCGCAGCTCCCCAGTCCCACGCAGACAAACACATGACAACCTCTGGCTGCTTCTCCCTGCACTGCAGTGGCCCAGAAGCCACGGCACCGCGCTGGAAACTCCTCTGGGCAATCCCAAGTCGCAGGTCAGCCCCGAACTCACCGCGCGTGGCCGGTGCCTGTGCCGGCGAGGGTGCAGAGGGAGCCTGCGCCTCCTCCTGCAGCCGCCCCTGCCCTGTGCAGCCAGGGCTGCTACGAACCTGAGACGTTCACGGAGAAGTAGATGGTCTCACTCCCCGAGGGGCTGTTGGTCATGCAGGCATAGAGCCCCGAGTCCTCGGGCACCGCGTCCCTGACCTCTACCTCCTCCCCGGTGATGCGCGTCCGGTTGTTCTCGGCCAGCTGGACGCCGTCGTGCACCCAGTTGATGCTCTGGACGTCATCCCGCAGCCGGCAGCGCAGCTGGAGGAGGTCACCGGGATGGGCCGAGTAGGACTCCACTTCGATTTTTGCTTTGGGCAGAGCTGGAGGAGTTAGGAGAGAGAAGAGGAGAAAAAAAAAAAAAAGGGAGAAAAGGAATAGAGACCAAAGGAAACCATGCTGCTGTTGCTGCTGCTGCAGCCGGGTTAATGAGGCAACATGCACTGCTGGGATGCTCCTGCCGTGGCAGCGGGGACCCCAGTGCCCAGGGGACAGAGCTGGTGGCAGCAGCAGAGCAGAGGGGAGGGCAGGCAGAGGCTGCGAGCAGCCCAAGCAGCACCAAGTGCTTCACCCCATGGCAGGACCCACTCAGTGCCTGGGGAGTTCCAAAGCCCTCACTCCCCTCGGCTCTTATGGAGCGTGACAGGGCAGGGCTTTCATAATGGGGGAGAAACGGGCAATTTGAGACAACTTAGGCAGTGCTTGGGCAGGATCCAGCTTTTCACGGGAACACCCCAAATCCCTGCTTGGCTCTGCCACCTTGCAGGAGTCCTGGGATCCCAACCATAAGCGGGCAACCAGCAAAGCAGGCCAGGGTCCCCGTGGCACCAGGACCCTCACCCTGGTTAAGAGTGCGGTGGGGCAGGGCTGTAAAGGCTGGGGGCTGCAGCAGGACAGCAGGCAGGGAGCGAGGGGCAAAGGTCAGCGCAGGGTTGCTCCGGCCAGACAGGTGCTGGCCATGGTGTTCCCATCCACAGCATTCCTGGGCAGGGGAGCTGCAGCTGCTTCCTGAGGCGACACTTGTGTGAGCAGCACAAAGATCCATTCTCTCCATTCCACCGCGATCTCCTCTCTCCTGGCTCTGCTCTGTCCTGGCCCTGGCCAGTCCTTGAGCGCTGGCCCTCTGTGGTGGGTGGTACATGGGAGGCTCTCCCAGTCCCAGCCTTGGGGCAGACTCTGGGTTTCAAACCTCTTCAAATTCCACAGCCCAAGGAAGGGTTCGGGCTCTCTGTGATCATGTGGGTGGACGCAGTGTGAGCATCATCCCAGACTGAGCCCCATGGGCTGGTGGCCTTGGCTCCAGAGCCCAAGTCCTCCTGCACTGCTTGACCTCTGTCTCCTCCCCAGTAATGTGTGTCCGGTTGTTCTCGGCCAGCTGGATGCCATCAGGACGCTGGGGGAGCAGCACGAAGGGGCACATGGCACTTCTCTGGATGCTGCTCTTAGGGGCCAGAGATGGGGCCAGAAAATCCCAATAAACACGGCAGAAACAGCTGGGAAATATTCAAGCTTCAGCTGATCCATGGCTTGAGGTCTGAGCCCCTCAGGATTTCTGGGTGCCCAATGGGCCACACGAGCACAGCCTCTGCTCCCTCCTTTTCATGTATCCCCTGAACAGCCACGAGCAGCTTGCCCTGGGCCACTGCCTGCAGAGTGGCACAAAGTCTCTATTGGCACGAAATCTCCCGGAACGGAGCCAGGGTGAGCAGGTTACCCAGGGACCAGCAGTGAGGCACAGCTCCTCCCTGCACCCCCCAGCTGCTCCACACAGCCAAACCCAAAATCTCGGCTCTCCTGAAACTCCGATTCACCACACCATGACCTGTACTTTGCTTTCTGGCCACTTCTCTCTGCCTTGGACTGATGAGAATCTTTATGGAGAAAACATCCGTGAGCAGCTCCAGAATTTCTCCTCTTTCTTTTGCTCAGCACTTGAAGGAAAACAGTGGGATGGGGAAGAATTCCTGTTCCTCAGCTGCTGGAATACCAAAGCCAGGGCTCCAGATCCATCCATGAGAGGATACAAAGTGTTATAAGGTGGAAGGGAAGGCTGAAGGAATCCCCTTTGGTGGTGGGGGAAGTACTTTGCTTTGCAATCCTGTTTTTCCCTGATTTTCTCCCACAGGACAGGCTTCTTGCAGCTCTGATTTGTGTTTCAAGTGATTAGTCACAGGCATCTTCAAGGCTCACAAAGCAGCAGTGACATCCCGTCCTGTCCCATCTGAACACCCCAGGACTGGGTAACAGCCCTCCTGCCCATCCTGACTCCCTCCTCACTCAGAGCAAGGTCAGCAGACGAGAAACAGCAAAGAAAACCCAAACCAGCACAAATCTGGCACTGCAGCCATATCTGCCCTTATCTTGCTCCCAGCTCTGCCCCTTGCCACCGACAAACTTCTTCCCTATGGAACAGAAAAACCCTGCAGTGAAACCAGGGGGGTGCTCCTGCCAGCCCCGAGCTCTGCCAGCACCCCTCACTTGGACCTGCGGAGTGGGAGGAGGTGGTCTGGGGGTGGAAAAGGTCTTTGGACAGGCAGAAATTTCAGGGGATCCCAGCCCAATGCCAGAGCTTGGGGAGGCAGTGTCCCAGGTTCAGGAGGGACCCTTCCCGTGGGCACAGCATCCCACAGGTCCCTGGGCCCCCAGTGTAAGTGTCACTGCTCCTCCAGGCCACTGGACTGAGCTCGGGCAGGGAGGGGTCACCGGTGTGTGGTCAGATTCCCTCTCAAAGCCCCCGGCTCCCTCCCTCAGCCCCACCGAGCCAGGAGCTGGTTTGCATCAACAGCACGAGTGGGAGGCACAGAGACATCGAGGTGATGGACAGAGAGAAGTCAGAGGGCACAGCAGGCCCTGGCCCTCGGTCAGCCACGGCACATCTCTGGCACTCGGGACCAGGCGGAAAACGCGGCATGGTGGGAACGGCTTGAGAACGAATTCACAGGCTAATGAGCATGTCCAGGTTCCTCAGCCTCCTGGTGCAAGCAGGGCTTGGGCAATGCTGTGGCTCTGGCAGGCAGACAGCACCACAGCTGGCAGGATGGCACAGATGGCACTGGCCAGCCTGGATGGCAGCGGGGACACCGGGAGCAGCTGGTGGTGTGAGCTGTGGTTCCAGTGGCCTCCACTTTAGTTAATGAGGGTGATCCTATTTGATCAGCCTGAAACGTCCCTGTCTCACGTTCTGCTTTTTTGTAACCTAAACCAGGGCACCAGGTGCAGCCCCATGGCACAGCCCCATGGCACACCCCCCACGACAGAGCCCCCCCGGCTGGCTGCTCCCCCCAGGCACGAGCCAGCCCTGCACGGGCCCCTTCTCCAAAGGTTAATCGGCCAGACAAACGCTTGGCTCTCTTCTCCAGGGCTCAGCAAGGCTCCGGATGCTCCCGGCACCGCACAAAGGTTGGTGGGTGGGAGTCCTCCCCCCAGCCAGGAGCTGTGGGGGTGCTCACGACCTCTTTGAGCAAACAGCAAAGAGAGCAAACAAACATCGGTGCCTCGGTCCCACAGGCACAGCTCTGTCCCATCCTCGTACGGCAGGGACAGGAGGGATCATGTGCACGGGGAGCCCCGAGATCCCCGCCAAGGTGAGGGGCAGCTCTGGCCGGCAGTGCCCCCACGAGCCCCCCAGCAGCCGCTGCACGTTTAGTACTTTATTCCAGCTTTGAAACGGAACCGAGAGCGGAGCCGAGATGGGGAGTGTCACTGAGTGCCCAGAACTGTCAGCAGTGCCCCCACGAGCACGGGACAGCGGCCCGGGAGGGAGGGAGGGAGCAGCCGTGCCCCCCGGGCTGGGCACACCCAGCGGGGAGCCCGGGGTGTCACCGGCCACGGCGATGGTGACGATGGCAATAAAGGGGCCAACAAAGCGGCGCGGGGACAATGCGGGCGGGGGGCGCGGGGCCGCGGGCGCCGGTTGCCCTGGAGACCCCAGCGGGGCTTTCCGAAGGTATTTCCTGAAGAAAAAGCACACACATGCCCGGCAGGCCCGCTAATCCCAACAGGAAGCGCTTACCGGGGACGTGGGGATTGGCTTCTTTTTGATTTCAAAAAGCTCCTCGCCCCGCCGTGTCCCCCCCGGCCCGGGGCATGTCCCGAGGGGCGACATCCCAGCCCCCCCGCTGCTCCCGGAACCCGGCATGTCCCTGCATCCCCTCCTCCGGGGAAAGGCTGCAGCAGGGACACACCAGCAGATGAGCATCACAGGCTCCAGGCACCCGCGGCTCTCCCTGGGGTGCTCAGGGCACCCCTTGGCTCCTCCTGCCCGAGCCAGCAGGTCCGTGGGCTTCTCTGCACCCCCCAGTCCCCACGTGCCTCCTCCACAGGGAGAGGGGGTTTCTGTCCTGCTCCAGGCCCTCCCGCTCTCCCTGCCTGCATGGCAAATGAAGCAGCACTTAATTAACAGGCGCGTTGGGAGTTTGCAAAGCTGTCAGGATAAACCCACCCCTTTCCCCTAGGGACACCGTGCAGCAGCTCAGAGCCCGGGGGCAGCAGCTCGGGGCACAGAGACCCCCCCATCGGCTTTCCCCAGGCATGGGACACACAAGGGTTACAAGTGAACACACCAATCCGAACAATTTTTGGCTGGCTTTGCCCAGAGCCTCGCTCACCACCAGAGCTGAGTCTGTGTTCCTCTCCCCACATCCCTCCTGCACAGCCCCAGGCTGTGGCACATGGGGGGCTTGACAGCTGGTTTCCCCCAGACACACGGGGACCCCCTTGAACCCCCTTGGTGGGGCTCTGGTCACCCCGGGGCAGCTCCATAGACCAGGCTCTGGCAGAGTGTGGCTGCTTTTCCCAAAGACTCATATTTCTTTTTTTTCTCCTCAATTAAGGGCTGGAGTGACAGCATCCGAGTGGAAAGGCGGGAAGAGGGAACAATGTCAGTCCAACAGGCTGGGAAGGGATGGCAGTGTCCTGATGCCCTGGAGGACACGGTGATGCCCTGGGGAGTGGGGCTGGGAGGCTGCAGCAATGGGGGTCTGGGGGTGCTGCTGGGGGCTGCTGGGCCCCACGAGCTCCAGTAACAGTCCTGGGCTGCTGCCATCAACAGCAGAAGTGCAGGAGGCTGCAGGCTTGGCAGGGAATCTCTGGGCTGCTTGTGGGGCTCCAGCAAGGAGTCAGCTGCTCCAAGGGATCCCCAGGATCCAAACTGGATCCTCCAGGGCTCCCGAGGGCACAGAGTGGGAGACACCAAGCGCTGCAAAAACAAGGAGGGGACTGGACAGCAGGGAAATGGGGAGGGGGTCAGAGCAGTGAGTGTTCCTGGGCAGCAGTGGGGACAAGCCAAGGACCCTCATGGTGCTGCCCGTGGGGATGCTGGGGTCCCCCAAGCTGCCTGGGCTGAGCGTGCTGCCCACCCTGACTTCTGGCTCCTGCAGAGAGAGACCCCCTGGACGAGCTGGAGACAACAAAGCCCCGGGATCCAGGGCCCCTGCTGGCCCCACAGATGGGCAGGGGGAGGTTAAGCCTGTGGCCAGCTGGGCCCGGGAAATGAGGCAGTCCCCCGGCCCCCACCCCATGGGGAGGGGGCTGCAGCCAAACTCTGTCCTTTGGAGTGCAGATGCACCCCCTGGGGAAGTATCTGCTGCACTGGGGTGGCTTTGGGGCTCAGCATTCCCCCAAAACCAGCTGCCCAAGGCAGGACCCCCCCACTCCAGGACACGACTCCCCATCAAAATCTGCTCGACCACTCGGCACGGCTCAGGCAGACCCGGAGAGAGGAGATGCCTGAGCAGCAGCCAGGACAATGGCAGACAAGGAGAGAGGAAAAAAACCCTCGGCAATTTTCTGCAGGTTTCTATTTAACCTGGAGACAAAGAGCAGCTTTGTGCGAGGGAGGGACGGAGGCTGCGCACGGAAATTTCTTGGCTTTTCCCCTTAACCAGGAGTTTTTCACCACCTCCAAATTTAGGTAACTATAAAATGCAGTAAGTGCCCGTTAATATTTTATTTGCTCCAGATTTTTTGGTACCGGGAGGGAGCCCCTGACAAGCAGAGTTCCCAAACCCCCTCCCATGCTATGAGGAGAGGGGGGCCAGGGCTGAAACCCTGCTCTGCACGAGGCCAGGGCCGCTGGCCGGGCACAGGGGATTACTCCTCTCTGAGAAGGGAGCTTAGCTGCCTCAGAACCGGGAGTAAACTGAAACCCCATAAACATCCAGAACAAAGTCCGGGAAAGCTGCTGCCTCCGCCACGGAGGGGACTGAGCAAGGCTGTCGCTGCCCCCAGGGCAATTGGGGGCATGTTTGTGAGCCACAGTGATGTGGAGGAAGGACAGAGAGCTCGGCCCCTGGGACACGATGCCCCTCATCACAGGAGCTGAGCCCCATCCCCGCCCCAGGGGACCTCAGAGCCCGCGGGGCTGGGTCGTAGCCTGCTCCTGTGAGGTTCTGGCAGCTCGGCCCCGGCTGCAGGTCCTGGCCCAGCACCGGCTCTTCCCATCCCACACATCCTGCTGGGAACATTTTGTTCCCACCAGCCAGCCCTGGAGCCAAGGGACGGACTCTGCCCCAGCCGGGCTCCTGCTGTGGCACTAATTGGGCCGCCCTGGTGAGAACCATGTCGGGAAATGTTTCCAGAGGTTATTGTTAGCCCTGGCATGAGGCTGGCGAGGAACCAGCTCCCTCCTCTCCAACCTCTCCTCCTCCACTGCCACTGCCTGACGCTGCTCCCGAGCCCTGCAGGGACTGTGGGGCTCCTCACACCCCCCAAACCCCACCCGTGCTCAATCAGCCCTCAGCCTGAACTCCCTGACACCTTTCCCAGTGCCACAGCTGGGGTCAGGGCTGCCAGCGCTGGTCTCCCAGCAGCACAGAGCCATCCTTACCCCAAACACTGCAAGGAAACCTCTTCCAGGAAGAGCAATCTCCCGAGAAAAACATGTTTACCACTGTCAACCGCATTGTTTACAGACGTGGGGAGGAGGCACGCCTGTGGAAAAATCTCAGCAACCATCAGCGTGAGCAAAGCTCTGCCCGAGCTCCTCTCTGGAGCTGCAGCTCCCCAGGGACCACTCTGTCTCCTGTGGTGTCACCTCACAGGGTATCACCTGTGACCAGGGTACCTGCTGTTCTGACCAGGGGCACCACGCCTGGTCCCCTGGCAACACCCAGTCATTCCCCATCGAGGCTGCAGCACTCGCCAGTGCCGGCTCCCACCCCAGTCCCTGAGGGGACCCTGGGACACCGTGCCCATGCTGTCTGCACCAGCAATCTGCCTCTCGGGGTTCTGGTGGGAGAAAGGGGGAAGGGGGAGTGAGTCTTAAAAAGCAAAGCAGTGCCCACAGACCAGACATTCTTGGGTAATTAGAACCAAAAGGCAGCAAGTCGAAGTCCCGCGCTGCGCTGCCGGGTCTGGTTATTCTCTGCCTCACCAAGGGGAAGGCCAAGGCTCTGACGTGCCGGAGCAGGGCTCTGTTCTGGGGCCAGCTCTGGGTGACCCACTCGACCCATCCCCTGTGCCTTGGAGTGCCCCCACTCTCCAGAGCTGTGCCAGGCACCCCTGGCCCACCCACTGCAGCCACCAGCACTGCAAGGCTCCTGGGGGACAGCAGGGATGACAAGGGAAGGGATGTCCTCCTTGGGGACTGTGCTCTCCAGCCCCAGCAGAGCAGACATTTGGACTGCAGGAATCACCTGAGCCAACCCTGGCTTTGAGTCCACTCCTGTGGACATTCCCAGCTGGGAGTAACACTGAAGCATTCCAAGGGTCTCTGTGAGGTGCCCTCATTCCTGGCACTGCCAGCTGGCAAAAGCTTAACCAGTACCCCGCACCCAAATCCTTGTCCCATCATCTGAGCTCAGGATCACCGGTAACTGGCAGGGTGGGAGCAGCCTCACACATGTCCTGGGCTACAGCTCATCACAGGGGCGCAAGTGCCATGACACGGAGTGACCTCAAGCAGGGACACAGCCCCCAGGACTCTGTATCCTTCTCCAAACTTAACGGGTCAGGGTTTGCCAAAATTTTTCTCCAGGTTTAAAATGTCCCCAGGCACTGCTGGAGCCACACACCTGCTTTTGTGCCCGCACGAACCTCTCTGAGGACAACAAGTGCCATGTCCCCAAGGGCACCAGCTCCCAGGCAGCCAGGTGGCCCCGCAGGTGACACCAGGGACGTGCTGGTGCCCCAGTGGCTGGATGACACACCAGCCTCTGCCTCTGCTGCAGGGGAGACCAGCTCGTGTCACCAAACAACGGAGAGGACAAGGGTGGGGGGCTCCCGGCGCGGCCGCACTGTGTCCGTCTGTCCCTCTTACCTTGGTCAGGCAGGGTGGGGGCCGGCCGGGCAGCGGAGAGCGTGGCTGCGACCAGCACAGCCCAAAGGATGAGGCACCGCCAGGTAAACATCCCACTGCTGCAGCTACTGCTCGGCGACTGCGCTCCACGACTCCCACTCCATGGGCACCCCAGGCTGGCCCCGGGCGGGCACGGGGAGGGTCTCTGCTGGGCTCTCAGCCCCTCTGAGCTGTGAAGGAGGGAAGCAGAGTCAGGGCAGGGCGAGGTGCTCCCCCACATCCCACCATCCAGCACGGCTGTGCCATGGGACGCACTCGCCATCGCTGGTGATGCTCCTCCAGCATCCAGCTGGACAGAAGGACATCCCTGGATCATGGGATGTCCCCAGACCACGGTGGCAGGTCCCCACAGACCCCATGGCAGCCTGACATGACCCGGCACCAACTGGCAGGGCTGTATTTCCCTGCATAAAAGCACTGATGTGTTGAGAGTGAAACCCCTGGCAAAGCAGAACTGAATACAGCAAAATTTCTCAGAATGGAGAAACGTTAACACCAGTTAAAGAAAGGGAGATCCCTGTTCCTTCACTTCATCAGCCGTTGCTGATGCACAGCTTTGCTGCGGGAAATCCCACATTCAGACCAAAATCTGATGTTGTCCATATCACCATGCACCCCCAGCAATGCAGATCCCACTGCAAACCCCAACCCCCCTCCATCCCTTATGGGATCTATAGGGCACACAGCAGCCACCCCCATGGAAAGGCCTTCCTGGAGCTGGAGGGTCAGCCAGCTGTGGCCAATCTCATTCCACCAACAGCTGTTTTTGGAGTGGCTGTTTGGGGAGAAATCCCCCAGTTTCCACGGCCAATTCTGCAACTCCCTCTCATCCCTGCCAGCTCTCATGCTGGGCTGTCCAGCCCACCCACTCCCTCAGGTCCCCATGCCCTTCCCAGGGACTGCTCCATGCAGGGCAGCTTCAGAGCCGAGGGAGACTCAGCAGAGCCTGATCCCAGTTTAGGGTCTGTGGGGATGTGCCCTTCAGGGCCCTCATCCCTCCTTCCCTCTGACCATCCCTCCTTTCCACCGTGCCAGGAGCACAGAGCTCGGCCAAGGCACATTCCATGGGGACGCTGGAGCCCCCGGCCAGTTGGGAACCAGCCCCCGTGCTCCACCCCCGCGCCACATCTGCGCCTCGGCAGCAGCCTGGGACGAGCTCCCGACACCGGCGGTCGCTAATGGTCCCTCCGGGCTTTGCCGAAGCGCTCGCGGCGAGACCCTGCCCAGCCCATTGCACAATGGCCAGGGTGCTGTGGCAGCGGGTGCTCCGGGGGAAGCGCAAGGACCAGGGCGTGGACAGGACAATTCCATCCCCAAAAGCCTCTCCCCAGGCACCTCCAGGGGTGCAGCTCTGCCTCCAGGCCCCGCAGCCCTTGCCAAGCATCCCAAGCTCACCCGGTTCCTTTCCTAAGGGACACGTGCTCCCCAGAGCCGTGTGCCGTGTCGTTCCCAACCTGCCGCATGAACGGGCGCTTCCCTTCGCCGTAAGGCGTCAGGCTGAAGTACACGCTGTTAAAACCAGTGAGTAATAATTGTAGTGAGTAATAAACCGCTACTCATCCTCCCCATGCACTCAGTCCATGGAGCTCTGGCCACCGCCTCTCCCGCTCCAGCGTGAGACCCTGTGCTCCCCGTGCCTGGAGAGCTGGCTTTTCCTCAGGGATGGGCTGAGCAGCCACCAGCCACAAAGGGCTCAGATCCCCCAAACAGCCTCTGCACCCCAAGAAAACCCAGCCGGGATGCAGGTCTAGGGGTTTCAGCTGCCTCCTCCCTGCCCAGCTGCTCTGGCTCCAGCCAGGGATATTTGGGATCCAAACTATTGACGCACGGAGTCGGACAGAAAAGGGCACCCAGCAAACACCGGCACTATCTCCAACGCCAGCGCTCCCAGGCGCCGGGCAGTGCTTGGAAACGGTTATTGAATGTTCAGGATTTATCAGGGTTTGGAAAGGGGAGGTGGAATTCTTTGAGGGGGGAAAAAAAAAAGGTCCTTGGTATTTCTGGAAATTATTTTCTGTCTCTCAGTGGCTTTGTTTATCGACAGCACATGCTCCCCGGAACATGCCCTAATGCGGAGCGTCTGCGTGGGCCTCTGAGCCGGCCCCGTGCCGAGGGGAGGGATGGAGGGAGGGAGGGATGAAGGGGAGCCCAGTGCCTCCAGTTCCTGAAAAATGAGTCAGTGCTGGCTCACGTACAGCAGAGCCCTTCTCCAGATACACCTCGGAGCGGGTGCCTTCCAGCTGATTCAGGGCCTTGACAGCAGCATATTTCCATGGCGTAGGGACCACTCGGCAGCACAGAGCTGTCCCGTGGCTGAGAGGGTCATTGGGAGGGAGGAAGGGGAGGAGGGAGGGACAGAGGGAAGTGTACCAGGACTCAGTGGGAGCACACGGATGATGGTCAGTTCCCTGGGGCAGCGAGGAACAGGGCAGCAGCCACAGGTTTGCTGGAAGGCAGCAGGACCAGGACACATCCTGATCACTGGGAACAAGCCCAGCATCCTGTCTGCTCCCCCTGGACAGACTCAGCAGCACCTGAGGGAATCCCAGTGCTCAGAGATGCCAAAGGGGCAGCACAGACCCTTTCCTCCTTCCCAAGGGACAAGGGGGGACTGAGGAGCCTCCAGACACCCTCCCTTGTGGCTCCTCGGGACCCATTTGGGAAGGATGTGAGGAAGTGGGGAGAGTGCTCATACCTGTGCAAACAACAGTATGGTTCCTCTCCATGTTTATACAGCTTTTATATAAACCCCAACAGGAAACCATTTGCTCAGGAGGATGGCAGCTCAGGCAGGGTGGGTCTTCAGCTCCTGCTGGGCACCAGGCACTGGGCACCATCCCTGCTTCCCACGGTCCCAGCACACTGCAATTTACTGCTCCAGGGTGGAATCAAACAACTAAAAATGGAAGCAGTAAGAGAGGAACCAGGGCTAAGTGCCTGTCAGAGACCTGCCTCTAAGACTGCAATTACCACTGGCCATTACACCCACGGAGCTATTTTGGAGTGGTGATGGATACCCCTGTGCCACCCGTGCACCCTCTGGGGGCACATGCTCCTCATGCCCCAGGAAAGATGCTCTCACACTGCCTTTGCATTGTCCATGCAACCTGTCCCCCTGTTGTCCTCGGGGACCCCAAGGGCTGCACTTTCACCCCTCACGTCTCCCACGCCCCTGAGTCACAGGGCTGAGCTGTCCCGGGGACACGGCATAGTTGGGACCTTCCCACTTGGACAGCAGCTGCACCCCATGGTTGTGAGCTGGGGAAGCCCCTTCCTGTCCTGTGGCTCATCCCTGGAATGCATCCGAGGTGCCAAATGCAGGAGTGCAGGAGCAGGGTGCCCAGCTGGGACACACGGGGCTCAGAGCCCTGTAATGCTGTGACATCCACAGGGGAGTCCCAGTCTGATCCCCACACCCTGCTGGATGTGATTTGGGGGTGGCTGCTGCCACGGACTTGGTGGGGCTGGAGGGGCTCTGGCCCCTTGGGCTCTGTCACCCTGTTGGAGCAGAGCTGGCCTGTGGCACCCACCATGTCAGAGCGTCCAGGATGCCTCAGCACCAGGAAAGGAAAAACACAGGGACAGCAAGGCAGGAAAAACACAGGGACAGGCCAAATCCAACAGGGATTGTCTGAGCTCCACTGTGGAGCCTGCGGGGGTTGTGCCCAGCCAGGGTCACCAGTCCCTCAGGTGGGGAGGTGGTGACTGCCAGCAGACCACCCTGCCTGACACAGATGCCCTCTGGCTCCAAAACACAGAAAGGAGACTCTTTTCCTCTGAGGCTCAACTAAAGCAGCCCTCCAGGTGCCCTTGGGCAGGAAGGACATGCCAAAGGCACAATCTGTGGGTGACAGGAGCAAAGCCTTTCCCTTGCCCAGTGCTCTGTGCCCCAGACTGTGGCTTAGGTCAAGAATCAAGTATTTGCTGAAATAAAAAGCAAACACAACTGCAAATGGAACTGTAGGGAAAAACTATAATGCTTAAAGCAGACACATGCTTGGAAAAATAAATATCCAACTGTGCAGCATACAGAGCACGTTAACCCTTCCCAGCTGGCTGCCAGGACTTTGGGCTACTGGAGGCATCTCTGGTGCCGAGCTGTGGGTATCTGGTGATGGGAAAGTCTGGCACATGGGGCAGGAAGGACAGGGAAAGGCCCAGCCTCACCCACAGATTTCCATAAAACCAGCTGAGTTCTAGAAGCATTCTCACACTCAGAGATCCCTACCCAAGAGCTTGATTTTCAAGGCTCGATTTTCAGAGCAACCACCGGTACCCAAAAGTCACCACTGGGCTGGTCCCCCGCCTGCTCTGGGAGGGGACACTGGGACACAACCACAGCCTGCCACCCCCTGGAAGGGTCAGAGGCCCGTTATCCAGCCTGGGAGGGAGCTGGATGGGGCTTTCACTACATTCTGCTCCTCCAAGGAACGCCACTGGGAGGGGAAGGACACACATTTGCCTTCGTGCTCAAGGCAGAAGGTTACAAAGGGGCAGAAAGCTGGACTGCCAGGATGGGATGAGCATCTGCGAGTGGCCCCTTCCAGCAGCCAAGGCTGGGGGGGCCAGAGCATTGGGGGGCACCAGCTGGGGATGGAGGCAATACAGCTCCTGGTTGAGGTTGTGTTTTCAGGTGGGAGCTCCGGTTCACACCTGAAAGTGAGCCGTGCCCCTTCCCGCACGGCCAAGGCTGGCACCGCGCGTGTGGAAAAGCCCAGACGATGCTCCCGCCGGCCGCCCTCGCCCCGGCACCGCTCCTGCCTGCACCCCGCCGGAGCAGCGGCGATTTATTTTAATCCTCTCGGAGCAACACAAGGAAAAGGCAGCAGTGCATGCCAGCCAGCACAGGGATTAAGGGAGGAAGTGCTCCTGAGTGGGGAAGATGGCTGCTAGCCAGAGCAGGGGGCTGCGGGGCCCGCGCTCCTGCGGCATCCCCGGGCTGCGCGGGGGGGCTGTCCCTGCGCCCCGCTCCCCTCTGCTGGCATCCAGCTGGTCGGCACCCGGAGAGCTCCCGGCAGAGCAAACCACCGCCTCCGCCCGAGAGCAATCCCAGCTTCCCTCTGGCCGGGACCTGGCGGCCCCGGAGCCCGCCCGATTCTCCCCGCGAGCCGTTGGGTTCACCGCCCTGTTTGCGTTTAAACATTGCCGGGAAGGGGCTGCCTCGGCCAGTCGTGACCCGGGACACGGGGCAGTAACTCGGCAATCCGGGAAGAGAACGGCGAGGTGGCCGCGGAGCTCCTCAGAGTCACCTGAACAACGACACGCTCCGCCCGTCCTTGCACGAGGCCAGCGGCCACCTCTGTGGCTTCTGCCCCAGAGCGCACAAACACCACAACTAAACCCCTCTGCAACCGAACCCTCCCGGTGCCGAGGGCCACCGCCCCGGCCCTGCGGTCACTCGCCATCGCAGGTGCCGCCGCACTCCCGGCGCCTTCGCCATCGGCGGACGAACAGTTCCCGGAGCCCGGCACAGCTCCGGGATGCGGCGGCTCCAGCAGCCCCACAAGCCTGGACACACAAAGGGAAGCCCAGCTTCAGGACGGCGTTATTCCAGCGCCTCTCTCCCCGGTGACCGTTGAACGGCCCGGGATCCCAAATCTGAAACACAACTAAACCCAGCTCCTTTCTCCATCTTTTTCTGGAAGCCGCGAGGCTCCCGCTCAGGAACTTTTCGTGAATAAGAGACCAAGCGGCGACTCGGTAACCGGCGGCAGCACACCAGGGCCCCCGAATCCCGCACACCGGACCGCCTCGCCGCCCGCAAACCCCCGGGTCCCGCAAACCGGAGCCGCCCCACCACGGGCGACACGGCGCATCTGGGGGAGT
>WEIV01028645.1:267610-311386 GCA_013390005.1 Calyptomena viridis | reverse complement strand
CTCCTCCTCCGCCTTCCTCCGCCCTCCTCCTCCTCCTCAGCGGCCTGATGGGGCTTGTAGTCGCCGTCGTCGCGCCCCCCACCCCCGGAGCCGCCGGCAGCCTCCCGGCGTCCCCCAGGAGTTTTGCGGGCAGTGCTCGCCCCGAAGCCAGCGCAGGCTGCGCTCGCCGTGCCGCAGGGATGCCGGCCGGGATGCTCCCCTCGCCCCTGTGCTCTCGTCCTGTTGCTCTTGCCAGCACGGAGGAAGCCTCAAGCCCCGTGGGTACGGGCTGGGGTGAAGGGATCGCCTGGACCCTCAGTTATCCCTGTCCAGCACCAGTCTGGAGGTAGCGGGATGCGAGGAGTGGGATGCAGGCAGCAGGGTGGGCAGAACTCTGGGCTGCCTGAAGTCTCCAGCTGACCCCTGTGCAGAACAAGGCCCAGGGCACCCACTGGCTGTGAGCAGATGTTTAAAAGGTCACCAGCTCCAAATCCTTCCCAGGATTCACCATGGCTCAGTCCCTGCCCCTCCCAGCTGTTTGCACTGAGGTTTGGAGCAGGAACATGGCAGCTCTAACACAAAGCACCTCAAAACTCTCTACATGCACTTTCTGCTCAGTCTCAGCTGGATCAGGCAGCCCCTGAACAGAAGGACAAGGTGTGATATTGCCACACCAGTGAGTCCAGCCTGACTTCTGTACTCCTCAGTATGGGAGCTCAGTCCACAGAGCCTGTTTGAGCACTCAGGTGAGCTCCCCTAGAGCTGGGCTGGCTCGGGGTAACGGGTGATGAAGGGCATTCAGCCTCCATGTAGGAAGCACTATGGACTCAGGGCATCCCAGGATGAAGACATCTCCAGCTGGCAGTGAAAGACCTGCCGAGGCAATGTGTAAGTGATTAAGCTATAAGGGGGAAGAGGACAGACTGAATTAGCCCTGTCAGTCACCGGGGCTAGATTTGAACCAAATGCTGGGCATCCATCCCCAGGAGCAGCCTCCTCCTGCTTCAGGCAACCATTCAGCTCCCCATGCCAAGACCCACGGAGTATTTCTTTTTCAGGATGAGAGATTTGTGGACAAGGAGAAGGGGGGAAGGTAACATACCTGCTGGGATGCTCTTCTGCAAACAAGCTGGAGATGGGGAGCATTTCAATGCTGGCAGAGCTGACCCTGGCCCCACACAAGCACAGCTTGACCCATGTACATAGAAGTGCAGTCGCCCACCCCCAGCCCTGCCCTCCTCACTGCCAGACAGCCAGGAGCTTTGGGCTGAAGGTGCCAAGGCTGCTGGGGAACCCACACATGCTGGATTCTGCTCTCCATAACTCTCACTGGGCTTTTGTTCCAGACTTTTCCATGCTGGCCCCAAAACAGACCTTACACTCCTTGTGATGGACAGGGGACAGGCTCTCACTTCTGCAGCTGTTGGTGCTTTGGATTGGTTTTCTGCATCACTGCATCAACAGGACACAAGTTCTTGGGCCCTTATCAATAAAGGTGTTTGGAAATGGCAGAAAATGGGGAAAAGTGTCCCCTGCTCCCAGGAGGCTCGAGAATCTGGCTGCATCCCTGGCCCCAGCATCAGGTCAGGGCTCAGCACAGGAGTGACCACAAGCTGTCACCATCTGGTGGCATAAATGGAGCATGAGCAGGTCCTCCAAGATGGACAGGGAGAGGAATGCTCCCCCAGAGCAGATGAGGGTCTGCAGGGGGCATGGCTGGGACTAATGAGCATCAGAGCCCACAGAGCAAGCAGGACCTCACTGCTGGCACTTGGAGGGATGGGCAGAGGCAATTCCATGTCGGCCTCCAGCCCTCCTCCAGGGCCAGGGGAGGAGGGGTGCAACGTGCTGGGCTCTTCCACATGCACATTTGCATTGGTGATGCAATTTTGAGGCCTCTGAGGGTCTTGGCTGAGGAGGAACAAAGGGATTTGGGGAGCAGCTTCCCTGGCTCTCAGAGCCCACAGCTTGCAAAGCCTCCTGCAAGCCCCCCTTCCTCCTGCAGCACAGGGCTGAGCACGGGCAGGGCTGTACCTGCTGACACACACCCACCCTCTGCTGTCCCACAGGGACACGTGCACACACGTGTCCCCTCCAGCTGCGTGTGCCAGTCTGCACCCTCAGTGCTGTCACACCGGTGCCTCTGCACGCCAGCACAAGGCTGTGCAATGGCCTTCATCCTCCTCTTCCTCACCCACCGCCTCCACATGCCACCTCCCAGCTGCAGCATCGGAAGCAGCAAAACCCACCGTGGGCAACGTGACCCATCCCCACAGCCAGGGGAACAGCCTGTCCTCCCGGGTCTTCAGATGGTTCCAGTGGGAACCGGAGTGTGAAGAGGGGGCACAGAAAGGGCTGAGCTGGCTGAGGAGAGGCCCTGCACAATAGAGCAGCTCCCCCCTGACCTTGCCTTCCCTGTGAAAGATCTGCTGCTCTCCCCTCCTCCCCACTACAAAGGGGCTCCTTTCAGTCTCTAATTCTGCATTTAGAAAACAAAAGCAGATGCATCTAGTTTAGGTTTGGAGAGGGGGAGGCAAGAGCAAATGCTGAAGAACAAAGAGCTTTCCCTGACAGATCCGACTGACAAAGACTTTGTCAGCTCCATCTCTCCCTGAAAAGGCCGGAGCACATCAGGGTGCAGGACTCCTGGCAGGCAGCTGGCGGCTCCCAGCCCGGCCAGGCAGAGCACACGCGTGTGGGACGTGCACAGCCCGTGTGGCGAGGCTGAGGTGCACACGTGTGTTCACAGGGACACAGCCTGGTCCCGGCGCTCAGGCAGGACACCCGTGTCCGTGCGCTGGCAGGAGCCAGTTCCTAAGGCAGGCTGTGCCCATGTCACCCTCTGTCCTGATCCCCAGGACACAACTATTGCCTTTGCCCACTCTCTCCTCCGGGCCAGGCTGCAGGGTTTGCTCTGCACCCTGTGGAGATTCCAGATGTGTTGCCCGACCTTGGCAAACCACTTCCCATCAGCTGGAACGTCTGAGTCACAGAGAGCAATTGTCAGGCTGGCTCAGCACGGGATGCACGGATGGGGTTTGCCAATGCCACCTTGGAGAGAAGCAGAGACCCTCTCCCTGCTCATTGTCCAGCCAAGATTTATTGACCCAAGCTGGCTTTTTCCTTCCTCAGGTCATCTCAACAGCACCAGAATCTCCCCCACCCGCCATTGCTTGGCTGCTCCTCTGGGAAATACATGGCTGGTTTTTGCCACTTCCCCGATGTTAGTGTGGCATCTCATTTTAAATGACAGCTAATAAGAGCTTTCTGCCCGTGCCCCATCACAGGACTGAGAGTCCTGACATCTGGGTGCACCGTGGAGCCTCCACTTGGGGCAGGGCAGCTCCTCCCAGGCCCACACTGAGACCCCAGTGCTGGGAGTGACCCCTCCAGCCAGGCAGGAGCTCTGCTCCCCTGCAGTTGTCACATGCCAAGGGGCTCATTAAGACATCACACGATATTTATTTTCTGCAATCGGGGCAGGAGTCACAGTGTGGCCAGGCCAGCACTGCAGCTTGTGCCCAGACTGGTGTCCTTCTGGGACAGGTTCCCACCACCACCCCCGGCACTGGGAGAGGGGAAGTGGGGGCAAAGGATTCTCAGGGCTCTGCATCCCCTCAGTCACTCCTGTAGGTAAAGGGCTGGGCCATCCATCCCAGGAACCTGCTGCCCAGCACAGGCAGGCTCATGATCAGTCACAGAGACCCTGAGGAATCTGTGCCCAAGGAGAAGCTCTGATTTGCCCGGAGGCAAGTGGTGTGCCCTGGAAGCCTGGCTTGGATCACCCATAGATGAGGGTAATCATGCAGTGCAGTGTATCTCCTGCACTGAGAGCTTGACTTCTGCCCCCAATTGATTTGCAGAGGGAGATTAACTATGTTTGTTTGACATTGCCCCTCTGGCACTCAGGCTTAGCTGCTGTATGAATGTCAGTGTTCCAGCCCAGCTTGCTCTTAGGGCTGGGATGGTTAATAAGCTGTCCCAGGAGACCTCAGGCAGTTCCCAGCAGTTGCACTGATGCTCAACTCATCCCGAGGCTGCTCCGGCTCCATGGAAGTGCCCACATACCCAGGCAGGCTCAGAGACCCAGGGATGGGGCAGTCCATCCCTGGGTTTGCTGCTTGTGAAGGGGAGAAGGGACAGCTGCTGCTCAGCTGCCCCGGTGCCACCAGGACACCCCGATGGCTGCCCAGCAGAGCTGCTGTCTCCAGAGCCAGGGCAGGGACAGGGCACTGCCCATCCTGTTCCCTTGGTTCTCCACCCTGAGAAAGTGTCCTGCTATCTTTGGATCAGCCCTAAAAGATCTCCAGGGAGAGATAGAGGCACTGCAGTATGCCAGAGCAACAACCACCACCTCCTCAGGCTGTTATCTTGCCTTCACAGGGGGAGGACACTCCAGATAACAAATGTCAGTTATTTACAGTATTTGTGGTGATACAGGAACAAGACAAATCACTTGGGGGATCTCCTCAGATGGGGACACTCTGCCTTATTCCTCCCTGCAGCACCACACAGGGCTGCTGCCACTCCTCTGCTTGCCAGGAACCAGGGGCACAGGGACAGGTCCCTGGAGCTACTGGGATCCCTGTGAGTCTCCAGCTGCAGGAACAGCCTGGGCTGACACAGAGGTCTGTGTGGCCGTGGCATTTGCCTCTCCCACTCCTGTGTGGGCTGGGGCCAAGGGTGGTGCTGATGGCTCTTCTTCCCATGGCCGGATGCATTTTACCTTCTTGTTGTTGCAAAGATCCTGCACTTGGGTAATCTGCTAATGGCATTTTCTGCACACTGTCATTTGGGAGCTCAGTGGCAGCTCCTTCCAGCAGAGCAGGGTTGTCACTATGTGTCATTACCCACAGGCCACGATTCCTCCCCCACTAATTCGAGCTGTTTTTTCTTTCAAGCACTACTTGGATATTTATAGGGGAAAAAAGCCACAGCTAGGGACAAAACTCTTGGGAAGAGGACTTTCTCCTGCAAGGGTATAAAGTGAAAGCAACGCAAACCAAACCCCAACAGGTTCAGAGGCTGGAAGGAAAGACCATGCAGCTGGGTCCTTGTGTGCTTTCCTGGGTCTGATGAGTGAGGGATCCACTGGATCCCATCCCTAGAGCTGCTCTGCAAAGCTCAGGGTAAGGATGGGAGGCAGAGGGGCTGGAGGGAGGAAGGCCAGAGCAGGATGGAGGAGTGGCTGTCACTGCACAGCATGACCATGCTGCCTCCCCATCCTCCTTTACCTCATCCAGAGCCCCAGATCTCCTGGATTTGGCACAAGTTGCTTGGTGCAGGGCTCTCCCCATTGTCACTCACAGGAAGAAGGAGGGGGGTGGGAAGTTTTTGCACCCTGAAGTGCACAAGACAAAGGGCAGGAGGAGCTCTGGATGCCCTGCAGCAGGGAATGGGGTGCAGGGAGCAGCTCCTGCCCAGCTGACCCAGGGCCAGGACCTCGCTGCATCATGGAATCATTCAGTTGGAAAAGACCACTAAGACCATTGAGTGCCTGCAGCCCATTTCAGAGGAGCTCCCTGGGCACATCTGGATACCTCAGTAGCCACTTTTCCCTGGGCTCCCACCAGAGTCCCAGTCCCCTTTAACACGGGGAGTTTTCTCCCAGTTCTCGGGCTGTTTCCTGTCTAGACAGCCCTGGAGAAGCCACTGTATTTATAGAGCAGGGCAGAGAGCTGTGCCCGCTGGCTCTGCCAAACCCACATGAGCCCGATGCTGCTGCGAGGCCGGACGAAGAAGCCTCCCACACGCTGGAAGCAGGAGGAGGAGGAGGAAGGCAAAGCAAACCACAGACAGACCCTAAACTCTCTCACCCCTCCAGATTTGCAAATGGCTCCTCTTACCATCCAGAAGTCCTGGGCTCCTCTTGCCCTTTTCCTGCTTCTCAAACGGCCAAATTTCTCCTGCATCCCCCAGGTCTCTGCAGCACTGCTGGGTGGGCAGGGGAAGGGACATACTGCCAGGAGGTGAATGACTTCACAGAGCACCTCCAGGTAGAGGTGAAACAGTCACCAACTCTTCCTAAGGTCTCATCCTGACCAGCAGTACTAGAGCAGGTGACTGGTGTCTATATAGAGAGCAAGAGCTGCAGAGGTGCATAAAAGCTTCTTAAATTAGACTCATTAAATAAATCCTTTAGGCTTAATTCACCCAGAAGGAGCATCCTCTGGTACCTTCACTTGCCAACGTTTGACTTTATTTACCCTTCTCTTTGCTGCTGGGCTGTGGTTGCCAAGGAGGCCTTAGAACTTGTTTTAGTTGATGCTAGAGGACATGGGGACAGTCTGGCTCAGAAGACACCCCTGGCAGGGGCTCCCGGCTCACAGGGAGATGTTGCAGGAGAGTTTGGTGCCCAGAGGGTGGGGAGTCCCATTTCTGCTGTGAGCACTGAGCAGGTGACACCAGGGGGATCCAAGATGGGATGTGTGAATCCCCTTCAGCATTTCCAGTCTCTGCTCTGCAGCCACAGGGGCTCTGTGCGTGGGGAATGAGAGGAACAGAAGCTGAACTGGGCTTCCAGGAAGCTTCCCTGTGATGGATTTATAGGCATGGTGCCCTTTTTTACAGGAGTTCATGCTGAAAACAAGCTGCAGATGCTTTCCTTGGGGTCTCCAACAAGGAGCCCAGATTTACTGCTGCTCCCTCACAGCTGCGCTCTGGGCCGGGGGCTGTGGCTGTGCCCCCCCCTCCCAGTACTGCAACTGCTGGGGATGGTGTCCCAGAGCTGAGCCCCAGCTGACTGCACTGCCTGGGGCAGCCCCACATCTGCCATCCCTCTGGCAGCCACGGGCCCATGCTGGGAGTGTGACCCACCACCAGGTCTGGGCACTGCCATGGGGCACAAGGGTTCTGTGTGGGGCTGAGCCTGTGCCCAGCTTGGGGGCAGAGGTTTTCCTTGTTCCTGAGAGACCTCAGGGTCAGGCATCCACAGGGAGAGTGTGCTGGGTGATTGCAGGGGCAGATTCAGGTCATGGGACATGAGGTGGTGGCTTGGCAGTCCTGGCTTAGTGGTTGGACTTCATAATCTTAAAGGTATTTTCCAACCTAAGTGGTTCCTCGATTCTATTAATTCCCCAGGGAGCTTGGTGGCTTTGGGAGCTCATGGTTGAGCTTTTGTAGCCTTGCAGGAGGCAGCTGATGCTCCAGCCCCTCTGAATGCAAAGTGCCCTGTCACACAGGCAGAGTGACACGAGGGGTGACACAGCTGCCGTGGGGTGTCAGCCCAGCCTCTGACCCACTGTGGCCCCATCCTGGCAGCACTGTGAGCAGGGCTGTGGCTCTGCAGACACAGTGACCCCTGGCTGTGCCCCTCTGGTACCAAAGGCAAATTCATGCTGCATAATCATGTGAATGCCTTGCCCAGGAGGTGCCCATGGGAGGGACTCGCTCTGACTGACTGTCACTGGGCAAAACAATCCCTACACTCCAGCTGGACAATTCCCAGCCCAGAGATGCAGAATTGCCCACTCTGCAACCCTCCCTGGCTCTGTCCCTCCTTGGCCCTGCAGCTCAACCTGTGCTTAGCCAGGGGATTTTGTGTGGTCCTGGGGATGGGGGGCTCTGCTGGTGCTGTGAGTTTATGGACCCCAATGCTTAGAAGCTCTTTCCTGAAGCACCTGGGGACAGGCTTTGTCCCAACTGGGTGCTTTCTATGCTCCTGCCGGGAGAGCTGCAGCTGCAGCCCCAGGCAGGTGAAATGCCAAGTTGTTGGCAACTCCTAGAAATTCCCCAGAACTGCTGTTTTGTCCTGTGGCAGCCAGAGAAGCCATGGAAAAGGTCCCTGGACCACACCAAGCACTGGGGCAGGGCTTGCAGAGTCCCCTGGTCAGAGCTCCAGCACCTCCAAGACTGGTTAAGGAAGCGAAGACCCAGAGACTGGGACCAGGAGCATCCTGTCTGCCCTGCCTGTGCACAGTGTTGGCAGCGCACTGGGCAAACTAAGGAGATTAGCACTGGGATTGGAGCCGGTGTGAAAAGTGACTCCCGTTTTGAATGGATAAAGCTGCTTTTCTCTCCTGTGCTCTGGGACTGCAGAAGCAGATTCAAGGTTTAATCCTTTCCGCCTGATCCTGCTCGTTAGACATAATGTAATTAACGGGAGGGTGAGGATCTGCAAAGCTGTTTGTGCTCCAGGGTCATGTCAGAGAACAACAGGGCACCAACTGCCGCCAGGGCAGGGCGGCCAGCGGAGGAATTCGGGGGGCTTGGTGCACATGGAGCCCCCGTGCAGGGGGCACGTGGGACGAGGGGCACGTGGCGTGGGGGAGGTACCCGGATGGGAGAAAGCCACTTGTGAGCCCGAAGGTACTGTCCCCATGCCCTCGTCCTGCTGCTGCTTCTCGGGGAATGGGCTGGACCACCAAACCCTCCTGAGCCCGGGCTGGGGGTCCTGGCACCAAGAGCCCCTCCAGGGTGTGCGGTGACTGCTCACCCCACCAAAACAAAAGGGAAAGATCTGAACTGGGCAGGGAGCCCCCATCACACCGGCCCCTCCCCACCTGTCACCCTCCAGCTCCACAGCCCCGCTGGAATAAAAGGGCCCATTTATTTGAGTCGTGCTAAATAACTCGGCACAGGCCCACTGGCCTGGCTGAAGACACCCCTGGCCGTTCTCTGGAATGTCCCGGGGTGCCAGCTCCAAAGGCAGCTGTGGTGGGCCTTAGATCTTTATGGCCAGTAAAGGGGTCCGTGGCTAATTTATGCCCCTCCTATAATTTACAGCCTCTTTACAGCTGCTGTAAAATGACCTATAAATCACAGGCAACATCATAGGGCAGGGACAAAGCCCCGGCATCATCACCTGCCAGTTGGCTGAGCAGGAGGCGGGTGGAGCAGGGCTGAGCCCACGGCAGGTACATCCCCCTGCAGCCAGGCACCAGGAGCTCTGGGCAGGGTTTGCGAGCTGCAGCCCACTCGGGACCCCAGCTGTGGCACTCGGCATCACCACTCCTTGTCCCCGATTCTCATCTGGCCGGGGGCAGCGAGTCCCTGCCCCCATCGCTGCCTCCGCCAGCCCGGGGAGGCCCCTCGGGACAGGATCCCTGGGACAGGGATGGCTGACGCATTGTCGGGGGCAACTTGGGGCATTGTGGGGCTGGGTGGGACTGAAAGGAAACTCGGTGGCTTCACACGGAGGTGTTGGAAGAGGCTGTCGCTCCCAGTGCCCTCAGGAAGGACTGACTCAATCCGTGGTGGAGGAAGCACAAACCCCCGGAGCCGCGATGGCAGGAGGTGGTTTGTGCTTGGGCTGGAGCGGAGCCTTTGGACTCGCTCTGCTGCTTCCCACAAGGCACAGCCGGGGCTTCTGTTGTGCAAATCCCCGGGGAGGATGAGGAGGCGGCTCAGCTGGTGCGGGGACACCGACACGGGCCGTGTCCTTGTGCCCAGGGGTGGGGCAGAGCAGGGGCCGCTGCCGTGTCCCCATCCCACACCCGGCCCCTGCTAACACTGACCGCTCCCGGGTTCGGTGCTGTGGGTGCTGCCGTGGCCCTGGGGGAGACCCTGCAGGGTGCAGAGGGGAGGGGAGCTGGGGCAGGGGGTACCCACAGCTCTGCAGAGCTCTGCCTTGCTGCCAGTGGTTATTTAAACTCCTCCAAACCCCATGGATGTTCCAGGGTGATGGGGACATGTCCTCAGCTTGCACCTGTGTCCCATTCCTAAAACCCAGGCTTGGCACTGTCCTTGCCTGGGCCCGAAATAGTGACCCTGCTCACCGTGTCTCTGTGTGTATATATATATATATATATTTGTATGCACCAATTACAAACTACAGCAACGTGCAGGAAAACACAGTGGGTATTTTAGGTGACAAACGTCCTGGAGGCACAATGGCCCAAGTTTACATCTGAACTGTGTGTATGGAGGCACCTGGCTACTGCCTAGTGCCATTGGATCCCAGGTTGTATAAATATGTGGGGGATGGCAGGGACCTGCAGTGCTGGTGGCTGGAGGGACAACAGGAGTGTCCAGCGTGGGATCAGCAGAGAGACCAGGCAGGACTGGGAAGATGGAACTAGAGCAGAGCTAGTGCTGCCACCGAGGGCCCCAGTGCTGTGCAGGTGATGGAGGGGCTCAGGCTCCAGGGAAGTGCTGCCTGGCAGAGGCAATGGCTGGGGCACGTCCTGCACTGACTCCAGTGGTGCCTCTGGCAGCAGCACTGAAACCAGTGGCAGCTGGAAGAGGGGAGTGGTTTGGCTCTTAGTTGGCAGCCCTGGGAAGCATTAGGTGGGCAGGAGGGGACTGCCCAGGGACGTGCCTGGTACTCTCCAGCCACAGTGGGCTGCGGTCACATCCGGCACAGCGGGAACAGTGGGGAGGAGTGAGGATGCTGGGAGGCATCTGGGCCTGGGCCATGGAGCACATTTCTGAAATGTTTTAGGTTATTCTGGTTAAAAACAACAAACCAGAAAATGAAATTTCATCTGTGAGAGAGAATGTGAGATTTCAGTGAAAAAATCTGCAGATGTTCTGTCCCGTTTTGTTTTGACCTGAAGGCCAGGTCTGAATGGCAGCATCCTGGTGCCTTCCTGCTGCTCTACCTGGGCAGAGCCCTCATCCTGCTTTGCTGGGAGTCTCTGACACAGGAACAACCTGTCACCCCTCAACCAATCCCACCCAACTCAGGCACAGGCAGCAGCCCCTGGTCTCCTCCAGGTCGGGTTTTTTTTTCAATCTGGGTGCTTTGCCTTTTCCCTCATTAGGAGAAAGGCTCTCCTGGTGCCAAGCCTGTCTCTGCAGATGCTGCAGCTGCCTGGGCACTGGGAAGCTGCCACTTGGCTCCAGACCCTGGCAGCTCCAGAAGAGGGAAGCAGCCAAACCCATTCCTGGCACATCTGTCCAGACAGCAGCCGGCCTGGGGCTGGATGTGGATGTGCCATGCAGTTGCCAGTGGGCTGTGAGTCATGAAGGAGGTGACCCAGGCCTGCCACCCCCCCCATGGCACACAGTGGTGCCTCCAATGGGAGTTCTGGCATGGCCAGACCTGTTGGGAGGAGCTGAGGGCTTAGGGCTGGGGCTTGGGATAAAACCAAGCTTGGCTGGTCCTGTGTCCCAGTGTTGAAGAGCTGAAACTGGGGCTGCACTGGGCTAAAATCCAGCATGAGATGCAGGGCAGCATCATACGATGCCACCTTCACTCCCACCAGTGCCCACAGCTGGACCCTCTGGGGGTTCCATGGGCAGAATTGGGCCCTTCTGTCTTGATTTTCCCTTGGAAGGAGGAAGGGTGTGCAGGGCGTTCATGCAGGGCTGTGCTTCCAGAGCAAAGCTCCTAATTATAAGGGGCACCCTGCACTGTAATTTAAGATGAACTCAACAGACACATCTAATTTGTGGCTGGGGACAGATTTAACCTGCAGGATGGGCTCCAGGAACCTGCCAATGAGTTCTAGGCACAGCCCAGGGCTGGCACAGGCAGTGAGGGACCTGCACGTGCTGCTCCAGGCTGCAGCCTCTGCTCGGGGGGTGTTTGGGGGAGCGAGGCAGGTACCAAGGGATGCCCCACAGCAGCCAAGCTGTGTGCAGGGCTGGCACAGCCTCTCCTGGGATGCTCCAGGGCTCCATGGAGGCACCACGAGTGTGAGCTGTGTCAGAGGAGGTCCTGCTGCCCTCCTTCCTCACCCCAGTCTGAAATAGAAAAGGGAAAGAGGGATATAAAGGGAAAATGATGTCACAAAAGTTGCAGGAGGGGCAGAGGGAAAATCACCAGGCATGTTATTGAAAGAGTTTTCTGAGCAGCTCTTGCCAGCAGCAATCCCTGGGAGTGGGGATAACGCTGCAGCTCCATAGGCTGCTCCCATATTCCCACCACCGTGCTGCTCCCACCAGTCCCCTCTGTTTGGCCTTTTCTGATGAATTATTGAGCAGTGATGCTGTGTCACAGTGGCACCCCTGTACCTGCCACATCTCTGGCAGGTGGGAGCTGATGAGCTGCTGTGTCCTGATCTCTGGGCCAGAAGGTTGTGGGTTCCAACAGCAGAACTTGTCTTCCCTTCTCTGCTTCCTCTCACCAGCAGACAGCTGAAAACACTCTGTTTTCCTCAGAGCATGACCCCTGCTTCTGGGAACTTGTCCATCTCCCAGGTGGAGCTGTCTGTGGTTTGCACAGCATTGGTAAAGCTGGTTGGGGCATGGCAGAGCAGGGATGTATGGATCCATCCTGGGAAAGGACTAGCATGGACTAGCGTGTCCCACCGGTGTGGGGCTGCCCACGCTGCCCCAGGGGAGCTTTCAACCCCTGGCAGAAGGTGGGGGGTCCCATGGGACCCTGCAGCTCTGCAGTGCTGGCCGACAGGATGGGATGTTTCCAGCCAGGCTCGCTAGACTGGTCCTAATGGGATCATCTCTGGCTAATGCACAGGGTGCTTGGAGACAGTCATCATCCCTGTGCTTACCAACTCATTAAATAGGAAAGGGGAAATTAAGAGTGAAGAGCGGAGTTTGTGGTGAGGAAGGAGCCCAGGGGAGGGGGGATGCTGTGCTCTGTCTCTGGGAGCTGCCACAGCAGGAGCAGCTGCCAGGTCAGCAGCCCCAGCAGTAACACAAACCTGGGCTGTTTTCACTCCTGTGAGTGCAAACTAATGCATTATTTACAGGACACGAGTAAAGCATCCAGGAAAGCACTCCAGAGCAGCTCTCTCCTTAAATACAGGAAATTCTTTGAAAATACTTGAACTCTGTGGATTCACAAATTTGAAGACCAGAAGCACCATGAGCCTAAGCCTGGGTGATGGGTCTCCTGCAGCCCCCCACAAGACCCAGAGGTGGAGACAGGATTGCTCCTTCTCCTTCCTCTCCTCATTATCCTCACCCTCACAAGCTGGTCCCCAGGCAACTCCTGAGTGCTCCTGGTTGTTGGGTCTGGCTGTGCCATCTATTTGTGCTTTGATTGAAGAGCTCTCCAGTGCCCAGCATTTGCTGCCCACGGAGACACTTAGTGCAATCAGGGTGGCACTTCAGCTCGTTGTGATGAGCTGAACAGACCATGCTCTGCACGGCTGTGGAAAGGGGCTGTGCCTGGGCTCATCAGGCTGTGGGCAGCACCCTGTGGAGATTCAGCATCCCGTGGAGATGCTTCTCAGCATCCCATGGAGATTCTTCCCAGCACTCTGTGGAGATGCTCTGGATACCCCATGGAAATGCTTCAGATCCCCTGATGCTGCTCCTGCTCCCACTGCCCAGTGAGACGATGTTGGATGCTGGAGGGGCCCTTGCCTGTGCTGCAGCTCCCTGGCACGGGCAGGGAGGGATTTCTCAGCCTCCTGTCTTGGCTGGAATGCAGCTCTCAGCCCCCCCAGCCCTGGGATGCTGCAGAGCAGTCAGAGTCACTTCTATGAGCTGAATCCTGCACATAACAAAGCAGTTGCTGGGCAGAGGATAAGTACAACACAAATATTGAACTTTAGAGCTGCCACGGGGCTGAAGACAGCCCTGACTCCCAAAATCTGTGGGCTCACAGAACCTCTTCCCTGGGAGCTGACAACCCTCTGCCTCCTCAGCTCTGCCAATGGCAATCTGCTCTGACAAACCTCGGGAGAGCAGTGGAGGGGCTGGAGGCAGCCAGCAGCCACAGGTTTCTCCAAACCAGAAGTACTAAAAAGCAGGAAAGGTTTAAACCCTCCTTTCGGAACAAGCACAGGCATCCGGGTGCCCCCGAGACATGTTGCTATAAATCAGGGTGATTAGTGGGTTTATAAAGCTGGGAAGCATCGATCCAGGCAGGAGCACTCAGCCAGCACGACCCACCACGCTGGCTAATGGACACGGATGTATCTGCAAGAACATCCGATGAGATTGTTGCTGTGGGCTTTTTTGCTTTTCCAGGATTGTGAAATCAATTGCCCTGACTGATGTCCCCATCCCGGGGTCCTGCACTGTCTGCCCTGGCCCCACAGGGCTCTGTCTCACCAGTGCTGTGGAAGCTGATTTTGGGAATATGATATAGAAATGACCACCCCTCACCAAGAAAGGGGAAATTTCCCACTTTTATAAATCATCTTATGCCTGTTCTACCCACATGATGCAGGTCTTTCTCCCATCCCCCTCTGAAGCATCAATGGGGCTATTGTGGGGGGGGGGGATCCTCCCCCAGCCCCAGCACCGTCTTGGGAACCACAGCTGAACCCTCCTAAAGCTGGGAGCGACGCTGGGGCCCTTCCATGAGCACCGTGAGCACCGAGAGCATTACCTCAGGAGCACTGTTTCCTTTCCTGAGGCCTAATTAGGGTCTGGAATCAAAAGCATAACGACCCTATTTCCTCTCACTCAATGGAGCTGTAAGGAGTAGGAAAAGGAGCTTTTTGGTTAAAGCGCCCTGGGTGAGTAATGACCAAAGCCCCACAGCCACGGCAGCACAGCCTGCAGAGCCTTGGCCCTGCAGCTTTTCAAGCAAGGTTTTCATCCCAATTGTGTTCAGGCATCTAAATAAGATGCAGGGTTCCCAACAGGATCCAGGCTGCTGCTGTTTGGAGTTGGAAGGAAACAGGGAAATTCTCTGGAGCTCTGGATGGGAACGGCTGTGTGCTAATGGCGTGCTGGAAACCTGAGCCCACCCGAGCAGGAATTTGCTGGCAATAGCATAAGACAAAGGCTCTGTCCTGGGAAGTCAAAATGCCGCCAGAATTATGGAGATGAATGCTTGAGCTTGTCTTCAAGAGAGACACTTCGCAGGGACTGGTTCAGTGGCTTATGCTAAGGCCATGCAAATGAGGCTAATAAATATGTAGTAGGATGGAAGGTTGACAAAAGGTGCCTGTGCAAGGCTGCGATGGCTCCGGCACAGGACCCGTCCAAGGAGGGGCTCATCCTGACATCCCCGGCTCTGCGGGAACCTCTCCACTGCCGAGGGGCAAAGAGCATCTCTCAGGGGTGTTGGAGGGGACGTGAGCACTTGCAGGGCTGGTTTGGGCTTGAGTGTCCCTTCTCCCTGCATCCCTGTCCCGCAGACGCCCCTGCTGCCAGAACCTCTCGGGTTTTGCTGCAGGTGAATTGCGCTGCACGGAACCCCCTCCCTGAGCTCCTCCTGCACAGCGAAATGTCTGTGCAAACCAGCGGGGTGGAGGGAAATGTCCCAAACAGCAACTGGAAGCTGCCAGAGGACGCAGTAGCCGTCTCAGAACAGAAAGTCCTCCCTGGTGTGGAGGGCTGAGGTGGAGAGTCCAAGTGCTGCCACCAGCCAGGGACTTCTTGGCTGCACAGGTCCGTGGGGAGCGATCGTGCGGCAGCGACAGAGCTGCCAAGAGGAAACGCGCTGCCAGCTGAGCCCAGCGCTGCCCGGCTGCCTTCTTTATGCTTTCCAGTAATCTGTTAAAATAACTGGAATAAATCAATAGCTGCATGCTTGATCTCCCCTTCCTGCCAAGGAGCCCTTTGGAAGGGCTGTGGGGAAGGGCTGCGGTTCGGGGGCTTCCCGCAGCCTGTGCAACGCTGTCTCTCTGTTATCATCCAACTTAGGAAAGGGCTTTTGTTCCTTTTGCCCGGCCTCATTTCACCGGCTTTGTTTTTCTTGCAAAGCCAAAGTTCGTGATTTCTGCTGATTTCAGCTGCCGGGTAACAGTGTGTGTGTTTGCATAAGTTATCGCCGCCCAGCCTCACACCCGCAGGGCTCGGGAAGGCTCCGGCTCAAAGCAGCCCCTGTTTCTACAGATGCCGGAGAAAACACAGCTCCCTCACCGGAGAGTGATGGTGTTAGCAGGTTTTGCTGCTCATAAATCAGAATTTCCCTAGAAATTGCCCATCTGGTGTGTGGCCCCTATTCCCACGGGCCAGCGGTGGAGTGGGGAGGTCCTGAGCTCCCCGAACGTGGTGAGTGTTGGTGCACAGGTGGCACCACATTCCCATTCCAGAGTGGGATTTCAAGGATCTCTGTTGATGCTGGAGCTTCCCACTGAGCACCTTGTGAATCCTGCAGACGTGGATTTGCTCATGATCCAGGGGATGAGGCTCGGGCGGCCACGCGCATCCTGCCCGCACCCCAAATTTCGTCCTAGCTCCCTCCACAGCCCCCTCTTGGTCAGCCAGTTGTTCAAAAGCCCGTGGCCCGGGAGCAGCCCTCAGCCAGCCCTGCTTCCTCCCGCACCGGTGTCATTTTCCCTGCAGCACTTCCTCCCCATAATTCACGGCTGGATCCCGGGTTTTGACACTCCGATCACTCCAGATAGGAATTCTCCAGCATTATTATGCAGATGAGCTTATGAAAGCCTCGAGTGCTTCTTGTCTGTGCAGCGAGGGGGGTTAAAACAAAGCAGTGTTTATTCCTCGGATGTGAGGAGAATGCCAAGTGGCATCGCCGGGCTGAGGATCGTCTGCCCAGGACCAGAGCCGGGGCTGCCGCCACCCCCAGGCTGCTGCAAGGGGGGAAACCGCCTTTTTCCTGCCCAGGAAAACGGCATTTCAGCATGCACTTTGAGTTTGGTTTAGCCTTAGACGAATTTAAGGCAATGGGGAGGGGTTTGAATTCCAGCATAGCCAGCCCTTGGCCCCCGTGCGAGGTCTCTGCAGCCGGGGGGGGGACACAACATGAATTTAGTCCAGGGAGGTCTGGGGGAGATGGATGGGGCTCGAGGTGAACGTGCTTGCTCTCTCCTCGCCGCTGGGTCCCTGACTTTGCATTTCCACGGAACATCTCGATGAATAAAGAAGACTCGGTCCCTGCGGGGGCTGCACGCACGTCAGCTCCGCGCTGCGGGAACAGGAGCGGGAGCCGCGCTCCCAGATCCCGCCCGGAGACGGCTGGGACGGCTGGGCACTTCATTCAGGGAAGGTGGAAGAAGTGAAAGATGCGTTAAATGGCAATAACCCCCGCAATGAAGTATTTCTCCACGTCGCGCACCAGCAAACGATGGTGGTTGTACCCAGCCTTATTTCACGTCTCCTTGCAGCCCTCCATTAGAAATCGTCTGTGCTCTCTAATTTCGCTCCCCTGCCCATATATTACCTGCGTGGTCAATGTTCTACACAAATGCCTTATAATGAAATTGTAAGCAGGAGGAAATCACATTTTAATAGAAATCCTATAGGGCAACGTGCCCTCCCTGCCAGAATCTCATTACAGGGCAGATTCTGGGAGGGTGAGGGAGAGCTTTTTTCTCATACTGAGCTGGAAAAAACAAACAGCCGTGGCTGAGGGGACCTGCCCTTCCTCGAGGCCACTGCAACGTGCTTGGAGCAGTAATCGAAGCTGCTCCAGCAGCTGGTGGCACAGCATCCCTGTCAAGACAGTCCCACGGGTGGCACAGCACCCCTGCTAGGACAGCCCTGTCCTGGGCAAGTGAAATTCCACTTTCGAGGTTTTTTGCTCTGTGCAGACTCCAGATCATTTTCATGGAAACTTTTGCTGTGACGCCACGTTCTCCTAGAGTCAACCTGGGTCTATTTTCCAATTTTCCATCAAAAAATTGGGCGATTTTTCAACTAGAATAAGGCCCATTTCCAAGGAATATGGGCTAGGCTTTGGCCTGTTTTCCAACAAAAAGAGGATTTTTGCCTCAAAAACATGCCAAAATACTGGTTTTATTCAAGGCTCCTTTTCTGCATAAAAATTGCAGTTTCATTGAAATTGAAGGAAGATGGGAGTTAAAATCCCCACCCAAGGCTCTTTGAAAGAGGAGCTGCAGTGTGGGGGCTCAGCCTCCCCCACGGCACAGCCACCCTCAGCTCCAGCTCAGCTCTGAACTGCTGCTCCAGAGCAGGGCCTTGGGGTGCCTTTGCCAGACTGTGGGAATGCAGGAGAAGCAGCCCAGGCCCCGAGACAGCGAATTTTTCTCAGCTCTGCCCTTGACCTTGCCCTGGGAGCAGAGCTGGTGGACGTGGCTGAGCACACCCTGCTCACACCCCCCTGCCCCTCGCTCTGCCCCGCGCCGCCGTCAGCAGCAATAATTAGATCCATTTTTGCTCCACCAGGAACTTTCTCAGCCCACGTAATCAAATCACCCTGGAGGTGTGGGAGACGTCATGGCTGTTGCCATGGTCCTGGACAGGGATGGAGGCTGGGAAGGAAGGAGAGGGGCAGGAGGGACTGGGAGCGTGGGCATGGAGCACCAGTAGAGCCAGTGATGGAGCAACAACCACAGTGGAGATTGTAGTGATCGTGTGGGAACGCCTGGGGGACAGCAGGAGGGAAAGAGGCAGAGCAGGGTATCCCACTGTATTTGCACAAAGAGTTTGTATTTTAAAGGAGTTTTTAATGTTATTTACTCAGCAGTGTCAGAGACACCGGGGAATGCATCCACTGTCATGGACCACAGCACCTCCTCCTCTCAGGGCACCCTGGGCTGCCCAAGGGGCCAGTTCCCATCACCACCCTGTCCTTCCCTGCCTTGTGTCCCCTTCCTGAGAGGATGCTCAAGGGACTGTTGAAGTCATTGTGGAAACATAACTAGGAAGGAACATCCCACTGCATGGGTACTGCCCTGGGTACTGGGTCTGGATTGTCTTCCTGTGGTCTGGGGTGTCACTGAGGTGGGACAGGGGACCTTCAGTACCTGGCCACCAGATCTCCCTGGCTTGTGCACCCCAGGGGAGGGCTGGGTTTGCCCCCCAGGCTCCCCAGGCAGGGCCACCTCGGTCCCTGTGGGTCCCTCACTGTGAGGGGGTAGCCAGGAGTACCCACGTCTCACACAGCTCCAAAGCAGATTTATAGTGGAAGGAATCTGGCAGTTGAGGGCTCTGTAATGAGCACTAAGTGCTTTGCTCTTTCCTAACAAACTGTAAATGGTGAGGGGCCGTGGGAGGGGGCTGTGGGAGGGACTGGGGAGGGGGCTGCCCTGCGCTGGGCAGTGCTGGGGCAGGGGGGGCTGCACAGGGGTTTTCCCCTGTCACCAGCTCTCAGAAGGGATTTGGGAGTGGCAGCAAGTTGAGGCTGTGCTTCCTTCTGCCCATTCTTATTTTGGCACTCACTTCTCATCAGGGCGAGTGAGATCCCACCACCCAGGGGATGATCAGCTGTGCCCCTGTGATGGCCTGTCTGCTCCCCCTGTCCCAGGGGGCTGCCCCAGCCAAGCCCCAGCCCTTCACCACTGATCCCCCCATGAGGCAAAGCCACTCTGTGACCTGCCATCCCCAGCCTGGCCTTTGGAGCAGGACAAGGAAAAGCTGCCCCGATCTGATCCCGGTGCTCCCCCAGCAGCCCATATGTCTCTATCAATTTAATAAGAGAGATGTTTCTCCATTTGCTTTGATTCCCCTGAGGAGCCCCAAACAAGCTGGAGCAGCTCCCTTGGGGCCCAGAGCTCCCCTACAACGCAGGAGTTGAAAGGGATTGGGGCCGTAGCTGAGGGTAGTGGCTCCGTTTTCCCAGTGAGCCATTTAGAGTGGGAAGGGCTTGGAGCAAGGCAAGGGGCTCCCTCACTAATGGGAACCATCATCTGAGCTCCCTCCCCGCCACACAGGCGCTGTGAACAACTCACATCAGAAGTGAAATTACTGACTTGCATCTGCCAGACCTTGAGTTTAGTAGAATAACTGTTTTCAGTCAGTTTGGGAAGTCTGGCAAACGTGCCCCTTGCTGTGGTTCCCGCGTGGCCTTCTCTGCATGCAGAACCCATTGGCAGCACAGGTGATGTGACTGTTCTGTCCATGGATATTCTGGGGTGATGCCTGAACCCCCTGGGCTCTTTGCAAACTGGAAAAGGCTGGCAAAGGGGTGCAGGGTGTCCACACACAGAGGCTGCCTCGGTTTGCAGAGAGACCCCCCCCACAGGGCAGGTGAGGACAAGGATGGGACTTCTCTGGTCAGACCCTGGAGCCCCTCGGCTGTGGGGACCAACAACTGCGGGGGGCACAGGCATAGACAGGGATGTTCCCCAGTGCTGCTGTCCCTGCACGAGGGATGCGGGGAGGGAGAGGCTGAGGGGGGAGAGCCCAAGCTCCCCTGGGGAGGGACCCTGCCCCGGTGCCGCCTGTGTGGCCTTTACAGCCCGTGACCAATGGCCCCGCTCAGCCCGTGCCGGCACCGGCAGCCGCGGGCTTTCATCCCGGGCAGGAATGCCAATTAAACTTTGACTTTCTCGGTGTCACTTACCCAAGAGCTCAACTCTAACCCTTTGCCTTTCATATCGAAAATTGAGCCTCGCCACGCCTGTTAACATCTGCACAGATGTTTGGGGAGGGAGAGGAGGGATCCAGCCCTGAAGTGACCTTGCCGGTGCTGCTCCTCTCCTCCCCGTCCCAGCAATGTTTGCTGTGTGGGTCCAGCGAGATATCCAGGCAGGAGGTGTAGCAGTGGTGTGGACGCTGGCTGCCACACACCACCCCATCGATTTTATGTTGAAGGGGGGCTTTGCCCAGATTTTGTGTTGTTTTAACGTGACCTTGGTGCAGGGGTGGAAGCAGAGCCCCCCCTTAGCAGCACTGCAGGCTCTGCTGGACAAAGGTCGTGGTTATTCGGGTGCATTGCTGGGTTTCCATCGGGGAGGAGGAATTTCCAGGGATGTCTGTGTCCCTGTGGAGTTCTGACCTTGCTTTGTGCATGCCTTGGCTGAGAGGTGCCAGGCAGCAGAAGGGCTGCCATGGGGACTCTCCCGGAATTCCTGTGTCCTCGCACCTCTCGTGCCTTTATCTCTCGAATCTTAACTGAGCAGATGTTGTGTGCACGACTAGAAGGCAGAAACCCTCTGGCTGGATTTGCAGCCTGAGTTCAATGAACGACCTGAGCCCTGTTCCCGCTGTTGGCAGCAGCCTTGCACTTTAATTAATCATCTCTATCTGCAGGAAGGACACGCTGCAGCTCCAGCCCCCTCTGCTTTGGGCCAGTGTGACAGGAGTGCTCAGCGCCACTGCCAGTGCAGGGCACACACTGCTCCCCCCCACGCCCGGGCACCAGGGGGCAAAGGGCTCACACCAAGGGGTCCACACAGCTCCCCAGCCTGGCCCCAGCCCCGTGTCCACCTGCTGCAGGACTTCCCATGACAAAGAAGGTTTTCAGGAGAAAAGCGAGGAGGAGAAGTGGGAGGAAGGCTGGGTGCTGCACGGACAAGGGGCTGGTGGCCACAGCTTGCTCGGGTCACCCACGTGTGTGCCACTGACTGCAGAGCCCCTCTCAGAAATACTGGGGGAGTGGAGGAGCAGCAAGTGCTGCCCAGCTCGGGGGGTGCAGACCCCAGCCACAGCCTGGGACCTGCTGTCCCACTAACGAGCCCTTGGCATGCCAGCAGCAATTATTTTAGCCATAAAAGTCTAAATTCAGTTCTTTTATTGACCTGGCCTGTAACTGGATCCAGCATGCAAACAGTACAGAGCCTGTTTCCACAGCCCTCGTGTCCCTCGAGCCTCTCACAACTACCCTCACTCTCCATGGGAGCCCCTTGGGCTCTTGCAGCCAGGAACCCCCCGAGTGCTGCCTGGGGCTGGGGCAGCTCCAACAAGTGCTTCCCAGCCCCTCCAAATGCTTTGTCTGCAGTGGGGCAGGGATGTCTTAGCCTTTGGTGCTGGGTTTGCAGGTGGTTTTCTGGGTCAGATCCTGTGCCAGGCCTTCCAGAAATAGATCCTCTGTTTCAATCCATTCGTTATTTCTTCTGTTTCCAGAAAGCACTTGTTATTCCCATATACCATGTCCATTTATCTTTCCCTCTCAAACCATCCTGCTCCAGACCAGCAGCCCCAGCAGCAGGATGGTCCATCCCTACTGCAGATGGTGCTGGGCTGGGACCATGGGCTGCACCCTCACAAGTCCAGAGCCTGGCACGCCAGCAGGGCTGGGGGCCATTTAGAGGCTACTGGGCCCAGTTTGGAGAGGCTCCTGCATCCTTGTCCTCCTGCTACAGTTGCAGGATGGTATCCACAGATGCTCTGGGAGATGGACGAGGTGAGAGTGGGATGAGGAAGAGCTCTCTGCTGCCAGGAGAGTGGGCTGGGATGGTTTTTCCCTCCTGCAGACAGAAACATGGCTGGTGCTGCCTCGGGAGGAGGCAGAGCAGGGGTGCCCAGGAGTAGTCCCCCTTCCTCTGCTCACAGCTGCCAGCATGGGCTCATGGCTCTGCTCAAGGTTTTATTAGTGCCTGGTACAGACCCAGGCCTCCTGCCTTGGCTGAATTGTCAGGTTGCTCATAAACCAGAATGATTTAGAAATAACTAATGCTGAAACTATTCCATATCATAAAGGAACAAGGGCTCCTTCCCTGCCAGAAACAGTTTGTGGTGCCAGTGCTCCTGAGCCCCAGTGAGCCATAGAAAACATGGGACACTTAATTAAACAGAAAAGCATCTCCTTCCAGGCCCCAGGGGATCGGTGTGGGGAAGCCCACTAATGCACAGGGATTGCTGGATTGGCAGAGTGTTTCCAAACACAGTGAGGGGGCATGGAGGTGCTGGGCTCTCCGAGATGCTGTGGAGAGATCACAGATCCACAGAACAGTTTGGGTTGGGAGGGACCTTAAAGCTCATCTCGTTCCAACCCACTGCCATGGGCAGGGACACCTTCCACTAGATCGAGTTTCTCCAAGCCTGGTCCAACTGGCATTGGATACTTTCAGAGGTGGGGCAGCCACAGCTTCTCTGGGACATCTGTGGTACTGGAAGGGGATCTAAGATCTTCCTGGAATCTTCTCCAGGCTGAACAATCCCAACTCTCAGCCTGTCTCTGTAGCAGAGAGCCAGGTCCCTCTGGAGCTGCCCCATCCAGCACCAGTTCTACTCCAGCACAGAGCTCAGGGTGTCTCCACCCGGGGTAAGCAATTCACCACGAGGGTCCCTCTTCCCAATGACACGCCAGCCCTGGGCACTGCCCTTCCCGGGAGGGGCTCAGCACCCGGCCAGGATCTGGCTCGTGGCATGGAAGCTGGTGCTCTGCTCATCTGCTGGGGCTGAGGGCGGGAAGAGGCTGCTGGGTGAGGCTCGGGTTCTCCTCTCTGCGGTGCAGTATCTCCTTGAAGCGTGACACACTCAATTGTTTCCAGATGTCGCCTCCTCGCCTCCAGCCGGCTGCGGGGGATGTGGTGAACTCCACGATGGAAACCAAAACCCGGACCAGATGTACCGTGTCAGCCCCAGTAAGGCACAC
This sequence comes from Calyptomena viridis, assembly GCA_013390005.1. NCBI lineage: Eukaryota > Metazoa > Chordata > Aves > Passeriformes > Eurylaimidae > Calyptomena > Calyptomena viridis. The sequence goes on along the minus strand of WEIV01028645.1, from coordinate 288,411 downwards.
ATCTGGCCCCGGTGCTCGGGCACTGCTGCTCCTGCAGCGCTCACGGCGCTTCCCGCAGGATCCTCCACGCTGTGGGCACCGGGGCTGGCAGGGCCTGGGGGGCTCTGAGCCTGCAAGGGAGTGCCCCAGGTTTGCTGACTCCTCCTGTGTCCCATGGAGAGCAGGACCTCAAGGTGCACTGTGGGGCAGGGCCCGGCTGGCACCGTGGTGTCCTCCCTGCTCAGCCCCGTTGCTGCACCAGCGATGTGGGGAAGGACTCGTGATGTCACTGGTGATGTCAGGATGGACTGGGATTGGTGACATCATGGGATAAATCGGGGTGGAGGAGGGAATTCTGCCTGGAGGCTCTTGGCAGGCAGGAGCGATTAGGGAAGAGCAGCAGGGAGCCCGAGGACACGTTCAGCTCAGCTCTCCTCCAGGGGAAGGTGTTTGGAGGTGGGGGGTGCCAGGACCCTGGGGCTCAGCTCTGCCGTGACACCACACTGTCCACCTGGGCTTTCCCTCCCCCCGAGGAGCTGCAGGAATATCCATCTGAGATGGAGCCCAGCCCCAGCCCCGGGGGCCTCCCCTGCACCCCACACAGCCACTCACTGCAGCCAGTGCTGTGACACCTTGAAACTCTGCTTTTACCTTGGACTCGGCTTCCCCCTTGCACCCAGCACTCATAACAATTATCCCCATGTTCCTCCTTCACAGAGGACTGGAGAGAAGCAATTAATCTCTGTAACAGGCTTTGAAGAGCAGAAGTGCTGCCTAAGCACTGTGCTGTCTCCTTTTGATGGGGTTAGCCGTGCTGGAATACGAGTGAACACATTTGGAGTAAATTAATAAAGAGTTTAATGACATCCAAAAGTTAGGAAGATGGAGCATTTGAAAGGGGTTTATGGCTTTATGGGGAAGGGAGAGCAATGCAAAGGGCGTGTTTTCTACATCAAGTCTGTTCTTTGGGCTTCAGCATGACAAAGCCTTTGTGTTTTTTACCACGGTGCATCTTTCACCCCAGGTCAGGCCACGCTCCCATATCCCTGTGCCTGGTGCTCCCCTGGCAGAACTGCCTGTGCAGCAGGATGCTGGACACCACATAGAGTGGGATCACCTTCTAACTCTCTGAAAGGGGAGGATTTGTGTGAATGCACTGGTTGGCAGTGCTGAATCAAGTGGTGCTGATGCCAACTTTCCCAGGGCCAGTGGGAAGGTCAGGGCACTGCAGGGCACTCACTTAAACCTCAGTGTCCCTATAGGTGATGGAGAAGAACCATTAAAATGCAGCAGGTGCCATGGCCAGTTTTGCTGTGAATCTCCCTGCTCTGAGAGCTCTGCAGAGATAATGTGTTTTCCTGGTGCTGCATTTATGAGAGTCGAGATACGAGCACTTGGCCGAGCTCCCGGAGCGAGTGTCTGATGCCGCACACCCCGTAGATGGTGTTTTTCATGTTGTTTTTATATTTTTAGCCTGATTAATACCCTTGTGGTGGCTGGAGGATGGAGACTGCTTTATGTTTTGCCAGCAGACTCTGAAGCCAACATGATTTATGCGGTGGCTGGTGGAGCGGGAGACACCAACACGCAGCAAAGTGTTCTTCACCCACTCCCTCAGCACCTTCCCGATGGGTTATCCCTGCCCAGCAGCTGGGATTGGCCAGCCAGGGCATTTCCTGGGATGTGACACTAGCCTTGTACCAAATTCCATGGCACAGCCCTTCAAAAAAATGCCTTTTGCTTATAATCCTCAAAGGTCCCTAAGCAGGGCCTGGGGCTGAGTGGGCAAATGGTCCTTCCGTGCAGACCTGCTTGGGAAAGCAAAGGAGGGGGAACACAGGGTGCTTCCCCCTCCTCTCAACACCTACAGCTCTCCATGAACACCCACAGAGAGTCTCACCCCCAGGTTTTGTGGGGGAAGAGCCCCCAGACACAGCCCAGCTCTGGGGCTGCTGTCAATGCAAGCACCCCAACATTGGCTGTTCTTCCCTAGTCCTGGCACAAGGCAAAATCCATCTCATAGTTAGGAACTAATCAGCTAGTTAATTAGCAATCAGGTCTCAGTGGGCTATAAAAGATCTGTGACTGTAACAACCCAGCTTAAGGCTCAGAGAGATAGAGGGGGGCTTTGGGCATTTATTTCTTCTCCTCTTTGTCTCTCTGCTGGGTGGGGATGTAAGAAGGTGAGGAGGGACTATAAGGAATTGATGTGATCCCAGTGAGTGGAAGAGAGAAATGCTGCCATGGTGTATTAGGGATGTTGTTTGCAGTCTTCCTGGAGAGCAGGACCAACTCCCAGCACTGGAGCTTGGAAGGAATCAGCCCCAGAAGGAGATCCCAGGTGAGGAATCTGTGATGGCTCTGGTAGCTGTGGAGGAAGGTTTTCTGCTCCCAGCTCAGCTGTTGATGCTCAGGAGCTGTGTGTCCTGGAGTGAGATGTGACTGGTGACCTGGAGGACTGTTACTGGTGCTGCTGGTGCTCTGGAACACACCTGTACAATGTATGTTCTCCTGTGGATGTTGTATTAGGGATTGGTCTGGCCATCCTTGTGATGCACAAGTGTGTGCACAGTGCACCCTCTGAGGCCCTGTCAGAGCAGCTTTCTGTGTCTCGTGCCTGCAAAGGATGATCTGCAGGTTGGTTGAGGTGATTCCCCAGCAGGTAGTGAGGAAAAATGGGTGTGCTGGTGGCAGGAGCCCCTGGGCTGGCGGGGCAGGTGCTCCCCTCACATGTTTGGGAGCCACAGCAGTGTGTGCCCTTGGTTCTGTGTGACTGTTGGCACCATGACACGGTGATTAACAGTAATTAACCCTCTGCCCCTCGACTGCCAATGTCACACAGGCATGGAGAGCACATCACTTTTTCCAGTGGCCTCTGCCTAAATTCTTCCAGCCAGAGGAACTGGGATGTTTTCCAAAGCAACCAAGCTGTCCACAGGCACAGCCCTGCACTGTGTCCAGAGCCCTGTGACAACGCCAGCCTCGAGCTGCTGGCACTGAGTTCTGAGGGTCTGTCAGTGGGACACAGATGGGGATGAGGTTACTTTGAGGGGCCAGATGCTCCTGCAAGACATTGCAGGTGTCAGATAAAGGGTGTTGGTGCAGCAAAAATGTATTAGCTCGATCCTTAAAGCCAGGCAGGAATACATGAAAGGCACATGTACATCTACATAAACATGCAGATATGTGCTTGCACATGGATATAGGCAACTGTCAGAGAGGCCTGTCATCGTTTTCCCAGCTCACACATCTGTCTTCACTTGGGCTGGATCGCTACCATGTTCCACGTTAGTGCTGCCCTGCTTTTGGCAGCACATCCTTCCCACTCCCAGCCCAGCCCCGGCTCTTGCTGCTCTGAGAGGCTTCCCCGGGCTCTGGGACCTTGTGCTGCCACCTCGGTGCCTCTTCCCTGGTCCGATGGGTTTTGGTGGCTTTATCCAAAGGGAGATTGCAATGGGATACAGGCAGAGCTGGGGCAGACACGTCAGGGCAGTGGTTGGAGAACAGGGACAGAGCTGTGCAGCCAGAACACACTGTCCTGCCCTTTCTGTGGGACTGATGTGCTGTCCTACAGATTCACAGTTATTCCTTAATTCCAAGCTGTAACTATGCAATCAAGCACTCCAGTGCAATAATTCCAAACCCTTTCTTGATTCCTGTATTAAATAAAGTACATTTACAGAGAATATGAATTCCAGATTCAGCCCAGGACTCCAGGGATGCATATTCCTCTCCTGGAACTTGTATATCCGGCCTGAGGATGAAAACCCCCTGAAGCCCCGAGCATAACAAGCATTTCTTGTATTTTTTTCTGTCTCCATCACATCGGGCATGTAGTGAATGCTTGGGCTGATAAACAGCATCTGGTTGGAGTCAGGTAAGGACTTCTCTGGGGAGTTGGTTCGTGGTCAGCTGCCAACCTTTCTCTCTCTCCTTAATGTGCTTTTGCAGATGGATGAGAACTGCAGCCAGTCAGGGTTGTGGTTTCGGATAGCGCTGGGAAAGGGGAGGGGGGAGAAGGTTGGGCTCAGTCCTGTCCTGCTGCCAGGGCTGTACCTAATGCAGTGCACATGCAGCAGGGAGCCCCCTCCCCTCCTCACAGGGGCTTTAAGGGACCTCCACTGGCTGAGCCGAGGATGTGAGGGGACCCTGAAATCTATTTCCCCTTCTGTGGCTCATGCTCCAGGAGGAAGGTGCCTGGTGCCTGCTTGTCCTCTTGGCACCTCAAGGAACAGCAAGCCCTGAGCAGCCACAGCACTTTCGGTCCCTGCTGGTGGTGGCTGCCCGTGCTCCTCTCTCTGGTGCTTTCAAGGAACAGGAGCGATGCACTGGTCCACCCAGTTTCTGTTGGAAACCTGGAAGTCCTACAGGCACCCCATGGGATCCCTCAGAGCCATTGCCAGGCTCTGGAGAACTGTCCAAATCCGTGTTTCTTACAAGCCCCTTTTTTCTGCAGGAGGAGGAGGAAATTCTTGTACAAAAATGGAAACACACCCTTTCTGCCAAACTATTAATTCTGCTTCCTATGGAAACCAAGGGGTCCCTGGCTTTGCACTGTGATCCTGCATTGAACTTCCAAGTTTATTTTTATGCCCAGATTTGGCAAAGCACTGAAGCCTGAGTGTGTGTTACGTGTGAGCTGAGGTCCATCCCTGGGTGAGGGTGTGTCTGAAACACCTCACAGCACCCGTGGGCACGTGCTTGGGCAAACACCCCCACACTGGGTTTGTTCCTTACTATGAGACTCTCTTTTTTTGTCCTTGCCAAGTTATCATCTGCTTTAATTAATTTTGCACAGCGAGCCTGGAAGCTGCTGGTGGTTTTGAGCCTCTGGAATAGCCAGGGAAGCCAATTTAATCAGCTCGAGTGAGCCAAAGTTACTTAAGTGATTTGTAATAAGTTCCAGGCTCTCCCACACCAAAGGGGTTTCAGCCGAGGACAGAAACTTCCTGAGCCTGTTCTGCAGGATGGGCTCGTCATCTGCATCTGACCCACACTTGTGTGGGGACGTGGAGCAACCCTGACTGAGCATTCACAGAATCACGGGGTGGTTTGGGCTGGAAAGGACCATAGGCCATTTAGTCCAACCCCCTGCCATGAGCAGGGACATCTCCAGCTCCACCAGGGTGCTCAGAGGCCCGTGCATGTACAAAAGGCCACAGCACTGTCAAAAAGTTATGAGTGGAATTTCACCTTCAACCACAAACATAAAATATTAATGAGTCTTAGTCTGAATTTGTCAGGCACACACTGACCAAGCTAATGTGGTTCTGTTTTTTCAGAAAACATAAAATCCAAGAAATTCCCCAGTGCCTCCCAGAGGAGGCACTGTAAATCAGCTGCTGTTGTGAAGCTGTGTGTAACATCTCCTCAGCCTTGAACAGATCAAATGTACAGGAGGGGAGTGGAAAAAAGTCACCTAGTGGGGAATGAAAACAAAGGGCTGTAACTTCAATTTATGCTGCTCCTTTCTTCACCATTTCCAAGGAAAACTCACTCCTGATATTAAAATTAGATCCAATATTGTGACTTGTATAACAAGATGGTGGATTTTAAGGTGTTGGGATTTTTATCATCTACTTAGAGGGGATAAGAGGAAGAAAGGGTTCACCAGGTGTTGCTGTGGGTTCCTCAGCCTCAGTGACAGGGCTGGGTTTGGGTGCAGAGGGTGCTGCTCCTCCTCTGTGGCCCCCGAGCCCTGAGCAAACACAGCACCTTCTCATTTGGGCTTGGCTTGGCTTTGCCCCCTCTGCCACCTGCCCCACAGTGAGGGAGGGCAGCAACGGGACCCCTCGTGTCCCCCCACTCCTGCTCAGGGCTGTCCCCTGCAGCAGCAGGAGCTCTCGGCTGTGCAGATTTATGTGCTTGAAATCTATGATCAAAACGTTGTTTCCCTCTGTCTCTGCTTGCCGGGAATTTTGTGTGGGTGTGTAAATCTCTGTGTGCTGCCTGCTTTTGCAAGTAGCAGTGCAATGCCACAGCTCTCCTGGCACGGGGCTCTGGATGCTCCTGTGCCCTGATTCCTTCCCTGACTCACAGGCAGGAGCTGCTGTGTCGCACCCACGGCTCCTGTCAGAAGCCTCGGTGCCACTTCAGCCCAGCCCAGGGTCTCTGCCAGGGCCGTGCCAGGTGGGCTGAGCACGTCCCACATGTGCTGCCCTCGCAGGGTGACGTGGCTGTGCCCGTGGCTGTGACATCTGGCACAGGCAAAACCGCTGCAAGGCCAGATGCTGCTCCTGGGGCTCTGCTCCATCTCCCCATCCCGCTCCTGGGGAAGCTGCTCCTCCCGTGGGGCTGGAGGGAGGAGAGGCAGCTCATCCCCGGAGCTCTGTGCTGGGGCTGCACAGCTCTGAAATGCCTTTGCCAGGGACAGCACCGGGCCGGGTGCAGGAGGAGCTGGGATGTGTTTCCCCAGCCTTGTTGACTGGGTTGGAGCTGCAGCAGCAGCACCAAAAGCAGTGGCACAGAGCAGGTGCCCAGGGGACTGGCAGACCTCAGAGAAGTGGTGGGGACAGCTCCCACCACTGGGACTGGGATACTGGTGTGAAGAGCATCCCAGGTACTGGCGCTGGGATTCCCAGCCCCTGCACTTAGTGATGCCCTGCCTGATCCTGGTGCCCACATTCCCTGCCCGCCCACGGCCACAGGGAAGGCTGGGAGTATAAATTAAACCCACGCAAAAATCAACTTAATTAGCAGGGAATAAAGATCCCATTATTCTCTCTGCCCTGAAGCAAGAAAAAGAAATTTCTCTCATTTCCTTCCTAAATTCAAATGGCAGTTTGTGGGGAAGGTGTGCCTGGCACCGGAGCAAGAGCAACAGGAGCTGGTGGTGCACGATCCGGGGGGGGAGCTCGGGGGCTGGACCCCAGCCCCAGCCGTCTGACTCCCTGCTTGCCTCGGGAGGGGGGGAAGGTGCTCCCAGGACAAAGCTCCTTTGGCTCCAGGGTCTTCCATGATTATCCTCTCCTCGAGGATTTCATCGTGCTGGCGCCTGTCTGATGATCCCCATCAGGTCTGCACCAGCCTGGAGCCTGCACAGGGAGAGCTCCTGCTCTGGTTCCCAAAAAGTCAGTCCTGTGCAGTTGGGACAGAGCTGTCCCCACCAGCCAGGCAGCTCTGGAGCTCCCTGGGACCTGATTTTGTGATGATGCTGGGAACTAAGTGCTGCTTTTCCCACGGAAATGGAAGCTCCCAGTCTAAGCCAGCCTAGCCTGTGCCCCTCGACAGCCAGCACCTGGGGCAAGCACACACCTAGGTTAACAATAACCATCAACTGGGCAAAACTGGTGATTTTGGGGGAAAAAAAAACCAGCTGAAGCCACATTTTTCTGGCAACTTGACAGTTGCATCTTAAACAAGACATTTTACATTTACACTGTGAGCCAAAAAAAGTTGTAATTTGGATATATGGCATGGCACATTCCTCCAAAATTGATCATAAAGTTCTGCTAAAACACAGGCACGGCCTGAGTAAAATAAATATTTTTGCTTCCAGAGAAGTGAAAGGTCTGGCCAGCGACTCAATTTATAATATTTTTAGCAGGTGATTCATCGAAGAGGGAAAAAAATACCCAGGGCAGCTGAATCCAGCAATGGCTCTTTGTCTCAGCAGAGCCAGCACGTCCAGGCACGTCAGTAGCTGCTGTGGTGAAGCTCCTTGGCCGGGACCCCCATGGCCACAGACCCTTTCCCGGGGTCTCCTCGAGCTCCCAGGACCTGCTGCCTCAGCAAAGCTGGAGGATCTGTGGCTGCAGCTCCTCCAGGAGCTCCTGTGGAGACAGGGTTGTCATCCCAGTGAGTGCTGGGGCTGTGCATTGGTCCTGCATGGAATGGCTGAGGCTCCCTGGTGCAGCAGTGGGTCACTTCTCCCTTCCGGAGTGGGAATGGGCTGGGGAGGGACAGAGGGCTCTTTGAGGCACTGTTTGCCCACAGCAGCTTCAGGAACTGTGGGTTTGGATGGGATTTCTTGACCAGGCTCCACTTGCCACATTGCTGTGGTCTAGGGATGGAAAACAAACCCTTTGGCCTTTCCTATCCCTGGTTCCAACAGCACATATTTTTCTTTTCCTCCCCACAGGTACTGGCTCTTCCCAGAGCTCACGGCCTCCGGATGCGTGGGCACATCCTTGTCTGAGCAGTGAAGGTGAGCACGGGCACAGGAACTGGGGGAAAGTGCAAGCAAAAAGGAGTTTCTCCACATGCCCAAGGCCATGTCCTTCATTTCATGTACACGCAGGTCAGGCCACAAAGCCTGGGGAGGCTGCACACCCCAGGATTGGCTGCTGTGGCACTGGTCCTGTGTCCCTGGTCGGGTGTGCCAGAGCCTTCCTTCTCTCACGGGTGAGACTGGGGTGGTGCAGCAGGGCCATGGCCCCACAGGGCACCCAGAGTGAGTTTCTGGAGCTGGAGGGCACCGAGTGGTGGCCAATGTCTTTGGACTCCTTCCGTGCCTGTGGCCAAATGAACAGAGTGGTCTTTAAAAGAGCTGCTTGTGATGCAGGAGACACCTGCTCCCAGCTATAAAAATGGATTAGCTGCGTTGCATCTGGAGCCCATCCAGGCAGCAGCGCCTTCCCCAACATCCCATTTGGCACACAGAGCCCACTGCCTGCAAGCACAGTGAAGGGGAGCGAGGGGACAAGCTGCAGAGGTAAAAGGAGGGTCTGGAAGCTGTGATCCTCTCTCAGTGAAGAATCAGAGAGCTGGGAGCAGCCCCAGATGCTGCTCTGTCACCAAGGGTGAATCCTGTCCCCACCACCCCTCACCGTGCCTTCCCATTGTTCTTTGTACTGCAGCCTGGTCCCAGTGTGCTCCCAGCTGGACGGGCTCTCCGTCGGGATACAAACTGCAGAGCAGCAGATACTAACTCATTGTATTCCAAGTGCTGGAAGGATTCCATGGTCCAACACAAATTGAGTGGTGAGATATTCAATAGGAGGAAACCCTCCTCCTTAATGGAGCATCCCGGGTGTTCAGCATCTGAGTTGCTGCCCTGGGAACCTGCACCCAAGCCCAGGGAATTCCACTGGGACCTGCAGGGACATCCGTTGGGATCTGCTCCTGGTGTGACCCCGATGTCCCCCAGGGTGGGGGGGTCCCGCTGGCCCTGTGCTGGGGCAGCAGCTGGGCACAGCCTTGGTAGCAGTGCCCTCGTGCTCTCACACAGCAGAGGAGCAATGAGCAGCCACTTTTCCTCGGCAGCACTCAGGAATATCCCAGAACAAGAGTTATATGCATTTCCTTCATTCACCTGGAAAATCCTATTCCCCTGCTAGACATCTGCCATAACACAGTCCTGCCTGGATAGTCAGCCACACGTGGAGTTTTATGATGCACTGAATATCAATTATTTCAGGTGCTCCAGCAGCAATCTGTGCCCCAAATGATGCAATAAGGGAACTGGAGCTAAGCTGAGACTGCGTTTGGGTGATTGCTCTAAGTCTGGTTTTATTATAAGCTTTGTGGTCAGTGCATCACTCGGTCTTCACTGCTGTGGTTTGGACTGATGCACTCTGTGATCCCTCCACATAAGGCCAGGTGGGACCAGTGTTTGGAAAGCAGCTGGCAAGGTCAGGGCTGCAACTGTTGGTTCAGGTTTTTCTGACTGATTTGCAACGCTTAGGGAAGCTCCCAGCACGGTCCTGCCACACGCTGTGTCAAAGGTGGGATGCTGGGATGTGCAGGGTTTGGAGCAACCTGCTGAACAGGGGTGGAAAGGAGGATGGAGAGCTGCAGGAAGCCAGATTTCCCTGGATCCATACCCAGGAGGGACCCTCGCCTCCCGTGTCTGGGCCTCCCGTGCTCCTCCAGGACCCTCACCTGGAGCCCAGCACCAGCAGCAACCCTGAGAAGGGCAGGAAAACAAAGAGGGGACAGGAAATGAATGTGGCCCAAGGCTGAGCTCGCTGACCGAGCTGTGGCCAGGGTGGTGCAACCAGGGTCAATTAAGCTGCCACCACGCAGCCTCACAGGGCACATAAAGTGCCAATTTTCTGCACTGCTGAAGAGGTAAAGAATGAAAATGAGAACCAACAGGAAGTTACAGCTGAAAAGAAAGAGCCAGTTGGGAGCTGGGAGTTGGAGGCTGGACTCGGGCCAGCGATGAGATGAGCAGGCGAGCGCTGCTGCAGCGACCTCTGGGGCTCCGGCAGCCGTGACACTCTCCTGCCCCGAACCGTGGCGAGAAGGCGAGATCCAGGGGACTGGCACGGGCTGTGTGCGGGGCTGGCAGCACGCAGAGCCGAGCCTGGCTGAGTGTGGGTGCTGGTGCGGGTGGGACATGACAGCCACCCCAGCAAGATGGAGTGGAACCTCTGCTCCTTTCCCGAGGCATCCGCACTCTGGATAGAGGAAGTGATGGGAGGATGGGAAGGGTGCGCAGACAGGGAGCCCCTCAGAGAAGGCAGAAGTGATGGGGGCTCCGGGGCTGTATCCCCCCACCTCCCCGCTCGCCCATGGAAGGTGCAGCGGTGTCCTTCCCAATCATTCTCCTCCTCCTGCTTTTTGCAGGGAGCTGGTTTATTCCCCCTGCACAGCTGCCGTGGGTCCCGGGTGTTTGGGGAGGTAATTCCGCGCAGGGCAGGGGGCAGGACCAGGGTCCGGCCCGGGGCTTAGGGAACAGATTTGTTTGCAGTTCCGCGTCTGAGCGGAGTTTTATCTTTCCATTGGAAAGCAACACCCCTGCCTGACGCTTCCCGAGGACGAAATGGCTGCGCAGATCCCGCCGCTCATTCCCGCTCCTTGCGCTCCCTCTGCAGGAGCGGCCGCGGGCCGGGGGCCGGGGCGGCCGCGGTCACTGCCCCACGCTCGAACCCCACGCCGAGCTGGCACTTCTGGCACGAACCCTTCGGGATGAGGCCGGAGGGGTTTAGCTGAACGGCTTGAGCCGATTTCCGTGTGTGGGGTGGGCTGCGTCCTGCCCGGAGGGACGTTCGGGGACCAGGCTGCAGTTTGGGCTTGGGCAAACTGAGGGTGGTGGTCTCAGGGCTCCGGGAAAAGAGGGTGGCGAGGGTGGGCCTGCCCCAGAGGGGGGTCGGGAGCTGGATGAGGAGGAGAAGCTGCGGTATGAGGAGATGCTCAGCAGAGCAACGCCTCAGTGCCCCGGCTGCGAGAACACCGTGGGGTGGAGCTCAGACAAAACCTGGGGACCCTCAGTGGGAAGCGGCTCCTCTGCTCCAAAATGTGTCCCTGGCTGAACCTCCTGCTGTCCCACCACTGCCCCAGGGCTGGTGTCCTGCTCTCTGGACACTGCCACCTCCTGCCCAGCCGCTCTGGGGAGCTCCGTGGCTCTGTCTGTCCCTGTTGTCGTGTCTCACACGAGGCAGCTGAGGGAAAACGGCATCAATCCGTGGGCACATCCACTGCTCCAGGCTCTCCTTCCCCAGCCGTGCAGAGCTCAGGAACAGCTCCTCACCGCCTCTCCCCGCAGCCCCGGGGCTGCAGCTCCCGCTCCCTCTATAAGCAGAGAGGTTCCCTCCCCATCACAGGCCAGGCTGCCAAATTCCAGTCGAGAGCACATTTTTACGGCATGACACCAGTGGGGCCCCGGCAGGAGCCGGCGTGAGATCCAGGCGTTCACCCGAGTGACGCCGGTACCGGTGCGGCAGCGGCTCGTGGCCAGTTCACCCAGCGCCGGGTTCCTGCTGCTTTCCTCCCTCTGCCCGTGGAAGTGCTCGCCAAATATTACAAAACACCCTCCTTCCTTCCCCCCGGGCTGCAGGGTGCAGAGACACCCGCCGCCTCCTGGCCCTCCCCACCCCGTCCATCCCCTTCCTTCCTCCCTGCTCCTTTCCAGGCAGCTGCTCATTCCAGCGGCTTTCGAAGGAGCCTCGGGACAGGTAGCAGAGAGTGGCAGAGCCCGGAACAAGTCTGCGGCTGCAAAGGTAGGAAGGAGAAGGGAGATGAGGGCTGGAGCTCACCCAGCGCTTGCCTGCATCAGGCTGGAGGGAGGAGGAGGGCAGGGACCGAGGATTCCTCAGCTGCCCAGGGTGCAGAGCTGGTCCCCAGCTCCGTGAGCCCCCGTGACGGCAGACAGTGGAAGACACCTCTGAACAGCACAACCTCCCGCCTCTCTGCCCTGCCAGAGATCTCATGGTGCTTTCCCAGACCGAGCAGGGAACTGGCACCTGCCGGGCGGGTGGCCAGGCCACATGGGCACACCGGGCTCTCTGCCAGAGCCCTCACACTGGCCGGGATTCAATTTGCCACCAGGCCCCTGTTGTGGCTCTGTTTGGGTTGCTAAGGAGGAGCTGCCGAGCCAGACGTGATGATGTGTCCTGGCACACAGCTCCACACTGCCTGCCCTCCCTCGGGACCCTTGGGAAGGGGAGATGCCATCAGAGCTCTGAGCAAGCACAGGTGGAGAAGGGCTTGGGCACAGTGCCCTCCCTCTGAAATGGTGTACTGCTGCTCTGCCAGGACAGTGGGCAGAGGTGAGGTGTTCCAGAGGGTTCCAGGTATTCCAGAGGGTTCCAGGTGTTCCTTACAGCCCAAGGGTGCCAGCCCCAGGCGGGTTGGAGCTGGTGGTGTTTAGATGGGAGGCTCCACGGAGACATTTAAACACCATCCATGTGACAGACCCGGCTCTTAGTCACAGTCCCCGGAAACAGGAGTGAACCTCTGCCCCGAGCAGCTTGGCTGCCTCTTTCCCAAGCACATGGAAATTTCCATGGAATTAGCATAAGGGTAATTATTACCACCTTCCCCCTTGCAGAGTGCAGTCACCCCGCCTGCCGGCTCTGGTGCTCCTCGGGGCACTTGGCTGCATGTGGCTGTTTACAGTCCTGTGACACTTGGCAGAGCCGGGAAGAGAAGCCTCTCCCACAGCTGTGCTCACCTCCAGACACCAGAGTGGCACTGGGGGCTGTGCTGGGGCTGCTGGGGGTCTGAACTGGACCTGTCACTGCTCCGAGGCTGAGGTTGTGGTTTGTGGATGGTGACGCTGATTCTTCCTGTTGTCCCAAAGGGTTGGAAAAAGCTTAACCAGGTTTTTGCCAGTTTGTCAGGCTGAAGAAGCTCTGGGGAGTGTGGTGAGGGACGTCTCCAAGCCCCCTCAAGGTTCTTGGATTTGGAGACTGTTTTTCTCTCCTGGGGTGCTACGTAATCATCATTTAATTTTGGTGCCTCCCCCCTCCTGACTTTCCCTCCAGTTTCTGCCAGGAAAGCCGGCAGTTTCCCAGCGATCAGTGTTTGTTTACTGCTCATAGAGTGGAGGCCCTGCCAAGGAGTGTGGGAGCTGTGACCAAAATGTGTGGCCAAGCACAGAGCCACAGCACTGACATGTCACCCACTGTGTGTTCCTGGCTTGCTCGGTGTCTGACACGGTGTCTATGGGCCCTGCCCAGAGTTTTTAATGCTGGTTTCTAACGTGTGCATGTGCTGGAGCCTTGGCTTCTGGTTGGGTTCAGCCCTTCAGTTCAGAGTCCTGCTTCAACAGGATGGACTTCTTAGGAAATGCTGAATTCCTGCCACTTGGTAGTGGTTCTCAGCTCATGGAAGCTCAGGAGGCCTCATGGAAGGCGGATTCTGGGATGAGCCTGGATGCAGCACCCCAGCCTGAGGCACAGGCAGGTGCCTGGCATACCCCATCCAGCACATGGAGATGTGTGTCTCCCAGCTTTGCCCAGCTGGGAAGGGCAGCCTTTCCAAATGCTCTGCTCAGAAATGGCTGCAGGAAATTCCTTTGAAACCAAAGGCACAGGAACGAAAGGGACAAACCCTGGGAAGGCTGCCTGTGCCAGAGACTGACCCCTGGCCACGCTGCCTTTGCAGAGAGACACTGCACAGGGACCACACAGCTGTGCCCAGAGCCCACTCCTGCCCCATTCCACAGGCAGGGATGTGCAGAGGCAGGGCTTGTGCTCGGCTGCAAGGTGGAGGAGACGGGCAGAGACACAAGACATGGCACATCATGTACATGATGTTTGGCCTTTATGACACGTGCAGGAAGTCAGAGCAGTCCAAAGCCCGCCCTGAGCTCTACATCTTGGGCCTGGGAATCCAAAAATCATCTTCTCACCTCTTTCACTGGCTGTCACAATCTGTCAGTGCTCAGAGCTCCTGGCTCCAGCCCGAGAGCCCCCAGCACTCCTCTCCAGCATGGCCAGTTCCCCCAGCAGTGCTTGGCAGAGGGAAGTGAAGGGGCCAGAGTGTGACCCAGTGAGAGCTGCCAGGCTGTGGGTAGGATTTGGAGCAGACCCCTTGCTGGGCCATGCTCTGAGCCATTTCCTGCTGGGTTTTCCTTCACCCAAGTGCCAAGGGGCAGTGCCAGGAGGCTGCGGCATCCCAGGGCAGGTATTGCCAGAGGTGCAGGCACGTGTCAGCACCTCCCACAGGGCTGGCACCACCCAGGCCCAGCTCCTGCCTGCACTGCTGCCAGGGATTATCTGGCCACATGCAGCAGGCAGGGCCCCACGCCATGTCCCTCATGGCTGTCACCTGACTCGGCCATGGTGACCGACTGTGGTGACCAACAGCAGCCTCCAGCTTCTCCCCGGGCACACTGGCAGCAGAGGTAATGCTTCCTCCTCCCAGGGGCATTTCAGGGGCTTTGAGGTGGCTGGGGCTGTTGTGGAAGCCCCCAAACCTGCAGAGGGGGGTCCCTATGGGTGTGTGTGTCTGTGGGCACAGTGGGCATGGTCACAGGCAGGAGGGCAGGTGAGTCTGTTAGGACGTTTTTTCATCCAAGAAAACTTCTATTGGTTTTTTGTGTATTTGTTTTTTTTTTTTTAGGAATGTGAAAGCTTTCAAGGGCATTGACACTTTTCTTGCCAAAAAATACTGCAACCCCAGCCAGAACACCCTGACTGACAGGAAAAAAAGAGATTAATATTCCAGTTTTCAGTTTCTCAGAAGTAAAAAGCCTCAAATGGTGTCAGAAATGGATACATTCTCAGGCACTTTAATTAAAATAACTCCAACCAGGACGTTTCCTTAGTGGGGTCACCTCTGAGCTTTTAAAGTGCTGTGTTAAATCTTCCCCCACGAAGGGGTCTGGTTGCTGCCTCACATCAGGGCTGGCTGTTTGGCTTCCCCTGCAAGGCACAATTTGGGAAGAGGCTTTCAGGGGAAAAATTACACTGGTGCTTTATTGGAGCTTCTTGGCTGCGATCAGGTGCCCTGGGTAAGGGGCTCAGACCTCAGTTTCTAACTGAACGTGCAGTGTGAGAGGCTGGGCTGGTGGCTTGTGAGAGCCCTGGTAGGTGAGGAGGTTTAGATTGGATGTCAGGGAAAATTGAAAGGGTTGTCCAGCACTAGCACAGGTTGCCCCGGGCAGTGATGAAGTCGCCATCCTTGGAGGGATTTAACGGACGTGTAGATGTGGCACTTGGGGACATGGGTTAGTGGTGGCCTTGGCAGCGCTGCCTTGATGTTGGACTCAGAGGGCTTTTCCAGCCTAAGCGATTCCGTGGATCTCTGATCCCCAATGTCACCAGACCAACCCCCTGCCCGTGCCAGCCCCCGTCGGAGCCTGGCATCTGCCCGGGGTGCGGGTCAGGCCTGGTGCCGCCGGTCCTGCCCCCGGGAGAGGGTGGGAACGGGCTCACCGGANCTGGGTCCCCCCGCAGCCCCCGCGCCGGCTTCTTCCCACGCGTGAGGCTGGTCCGGGCTCGCCGCGGTAGAGGGGGGAAAACAGAGCGTGAAGTGGTTAATTTGGGCAGAGGAAGTTCCTTGCCCTTTTCCCTTTTCCTCTCTCCTTCTCCAGCCACTCGCAGCTCCCCAGGCCTGGGTGCCCAAAGCCCCTACCCCTGCTCTCAGCAGAGCAGAACTCCCAGCTGCAGCTCATCCCAGGGAGGTTCGGGTGCCCCTTTCCCCGCGGTCTCAGGGTGCGGGGTGGGTCAGCGCTGCCGTTCTCGGGCAAGAGCTGGTTGGGGTCCAGAGGCCGGGGAGAGGCAGGGCCAGGCTGGGCGAGGTGCTCCCCCACACTCTGCTCGGGCACTGGGAACCACGAGCTGGGATCAAAAGGAAAAGTGGAAACATCTTATCTGGAAGTCAGCGAAAACGCTTCTGGGAATAGAAATATTTTCTCTAGGTGGGGTGTGAGGCTGTTTGCAAACACCAGGCTCAGACAAGGAAAACAAGTGTGTTCTGCCCTTGTAAGTGTTAAGTCCTGCCTTTATTTCCCTGCCATCCTCTCTTACATAGGCATTAGAGATGTTTGCCAGTGCAAAAACCATCCCAGTGTTCCCTGTAAGTGCTGGAGCTGCTCTTTTCTGCCTTCTTGGACTCGGCTGCTTCTCCTTCCCACCTGTTTGCTCCACCTTGAGCAAACTTTGTTATGTTCCTCCCACCCTTTATCATCTCCCTGGTTCCTCTCCCTTTGCTGATTGCTGTCCTCACTCCTCAGCTGCCCCCATCCCTGCCGACACCCCAGGTTATGGGCTGAGGTGCTGCCTGCGTTTCACAAAATCACTGAGTCCGGAGTAAAATCAGGACTCTAAGGCCTGACAAACATCTGATAAGAACATTCCTGCTGCATAGCATGGACGTTTTTAGCAAACAGAGCAAAGGAATTGAAGAGAGAGTCAATAAGCTGCACAATGAAGGCAGATGCTTGTGTTCATCTGGTATCAGTGTGGAAATGGGGCTGGAATTCGTGTAGCTGGAGACTGTTCCTATTGAAATGAGCTCGCACCCACATGAGTGCATCAGTGAGATTAAGCTGTGGTTGGCGTTTTTAAAATGCAGGAATAGCAGAGCATTCATTATCCCATCGGTCCTTTCCAGCACAGCCACAAATGTCTGTCTGTATCCATTTGCTGGCAGTTTGGTGGGAAAAGGCAGCTGGAGCCCGCGGCTGGCTGCTGGTGTCCGGACTAATGTGTGACAGTTGTGTCCTTTATTTCTATTTCTGTAGAGCTATTTTGATGGAATGTGCAGCGATGGGAACTGTCACATCCCAGGCTGTGAAGGGTCCCGGGGGAGCTGAGCGGCTCGGCAGCGCTGCCCCACATTGGGCACTGCCCTGGAGCTCCAGGGCGCTGCCGCAGTGGGTGACAGCCCGGTTCCTGCTGCAGGCGAGCAGATGGCAGAGCCAGAGGTGGGAGGAGGTTGGTTTCGTCTGCCTTCAACTCCAGGGCATTCGGTGTTGTGCTGCTCAGTCCGGGCTGTGCCCAGGAGTGTCCAGGGTGTGGCTCTGTCAAGGTCAGGAGAAGCAAAAGGAATGAAGGGAATTTTCTATCGCGGGTACGTCTTCCCATGGTCCTGCCCCGTCCCTCGGCAGCGGCTTCCTCGCGATGGTGGGGCCGCTCTGCTGAGCAACCTGGCTAGTGGAAGATGTTCCTGCCCGTGGCAGGGAGTTGGACTACACGGTGTTTAAGGTTCCTTCCTACTCAAACCATTCTGGGATTCCATGACTCTCCAGGCTGCTCCGTGGGCATTGGCTCAGCCTCAGGACTCCGCTCAGCTGCATCCCGTGCAGCATCGCCCATGATCCCTCCGGCGGGTGCCCACCCATCTCCCCTGTTCCCCCTGGGGCCCAGGCGAGGGGTCGGGCTGCGGAGACCCCTCCGCTCCGGGGCCGAGGGGCGCTGCCAATGCGCGGACAGCCCCGAAGCCCCAGCCCTCCGCTCCCGGGGCCGGCGAGCTCAGGGAGCCTTTGGAAACTCATCCTGGAGAGCCCTCTAGCGAGAGCAGCGGCCGCCCGAGCCCGCCGGGCTCTCGGGGATGCGCTGGGATGTTGCTGCACGTCGGGGGAGTCCAGGGGGCTGTCACACCTAAGGGATACTCCGGGATGCTCCGGGATGCTCCAGGTGCTGACGCATCCAGGGGATGCAGATCCCTGATCAATAGAATAGGGTGGAATAAAACAGCAACAGAAAAGTGCTACTGAAACACATCGGACCTTCTTGCCTCGAGGAGATAAATGCTGTGTGGATAAAGTGCTTATTGCAAGCTGTGGGGGTAATTTACACAGCAGTGAAATATGGATTCATGTTTTATCCATGTGCTGATCTCTGAGCTACCATCCTGTACCATCCCCTGCTGTCCTCATGTCCTGTCCCAGGGTTGGCTGCAGGGAGCCAGACCCTGGTCCCCATGGGACCCTTTCCCCATGGAAAGGCCCCACTGTGGAGGAACAGAGAGGCAGGAGTGGAGAAGGGAAATGAAAACACACAAAATCTGTTTGTGGGCTAGAAATGGCAGTGCTGGCTGCTGTGCCATGCCCAGAAAAGCTCTGCAGCCAGAAATAGATGTTCTCCTAATGAAAGACCCGAGAATGGAAACTCCAGGTGCACACCTTCCTCTGGCCTGGGGCACTGCAGCTCCCAATGCCACAGGTGTGGCTGGGTGATACCTGTTCCACAGCGTTATTCCCCACGCCCTTCCCAGGGACCAAGGTGTGGTGACAGTGAGAGGAATTGGGCACACTCTTTTTCTAGGATGTGAGGCCAGGCAGAGGCACTACTGCCAGACAGCCTGGAGGAAGTTCACCCCAGTGTAAAAGCACAGAAAGCCCATTTGGGTGCAGAGCTTTTACCCCTGGATGCAGCTGGCTTCTTGCAAGGATCAGCATGAGAAGCTGAGCTAGGTTTTGCATCTTTTTGCAGGCTCTGTGATGCCAGAGCTCTTCCAGCTCCAAAATCTTTGGGGCTTCACCTGTTCTCTGTGCAGCGGGGGTTGCTGCCCTCCCCCTCCCAGAAAGGCCAGGCAGTGTGTGAGCCGTGGGTGGTTTCTAGGTCATTCAGTGCTGCTGCTGCCAGAGACATCCATGGGCTGTACATTGCCTGTCCCTGAGCCACTGTGTGTGTGCAGGGCTTGGCACAGTGAAGTCCTGTGACAGCAATGAGGAAGGTGACAGCGATGCCAAGGACAGCCCGTCCAGCTGCTGCCTGTGCAGGCTGCACCTCACTGTGTGGATGGAAACTGCTGGCAGGTGTTTTTGAACAGGTCAGCATCCTCCCTGCTCTGCAGAGATGTGTTTGCTGACTGTGCCAAGCAGCATTTGGCAGGCAGAGCCCCCAGTGTGACTGACAAAGTCAGGTTATCTCCTTGGCGGTGGTTTGCAGCCAGCGGTGCTGCCAGGCCGAGTCAGGTGCCAAGTTGGAAAATGCCACTCGAGGCATTTTCTTAATTGCTCATCAGGAACAGCAAGTGGAAGCAGGCTTTGCTCCTGCACTGCTCTGGTATCTTCCTGCCCCAGGGCCCTGCTGGTCAGGAGCTCTGCAGCCAGGGTGGTTTAGTCCTGCTGATCCCACTCCTGCCACCCGTGCTCCTTCCTCTGAGTGATGGGTGGGAGTGGAGGGTCCTCGCCGGGTGCATCGCGTGTGTGCAGCCTGCACAGGGACAGATCCTGCTCATTTCCTCCGCTCGTGTGCCCCAGTTCCCCCGTCCAACAAGTAGGGGGCTGTAGGAGTCAGCCTGTACGTTGTCCCTCGCCTGTCAGAGCTCCTTCTCTGCAGCGGAGGCGGCTCATTCCTGCTGCTGTGCCCGCGCTGCTGCAGCTCCTGCTGCACTTCTCTTTCCCCTGTCAGAACCATCAGCTGGTTCGGAACGTGGCAACACCATCACTCAGGCTGGTCCTTGGGGTCAGTGGAAGGTGGGAAGGGAAAGCAGGAGGAGGTCAGGCTGCAGTGCAGGGCTACCGTGTGGCTCACGCTGAAGATCTCCTTATGTAAAATTCATCTGCAGAAATGAGCTCTGGAGCAGGGAAGTGGGCTGTGTTCTGCTCACAGCAGCTGCAGGCAACAGGATGTTGCGGTTCTGCTTTTGCCTGAGCTGCGTGGGTTTTGGCTAAGTGGTGATAAGTGTCATGTAGTCCCCTCTTGCTTGCTGTCCTCTATACGGCAGCGGGAGGGTGTGCAGGGCCCTTGTCCCCCAGGCCCTGGGGGTGTGGGGGACAGTGTGGTGCTGTGTCCGAGGTGTTCCCTGGGGCCTCTGTGCTGCTCCCACCACTGACTCATGGGGGGAACTGGCATGACCACTTCAGCTTTGGCTCACCCAGAGGAACCTTGGGGGAAGTTTGGAAGTGTTATGACACAGGGTAAGAGATTTTCTTTGATAGAGGGTGGACAGTAAAAACATGCAGCAATGACACATATATTTAATAAGGACACCAAGAGATGGAAGCCTGGGAGAAAGGATCCCTGTAGGGAGGTTATTTGAGATGCTCCACAGTGAGGAATGAGCCCTTTGAAGCATCCGACAGAGACTGGTGTCAGAGGCAGCCAGACCAGATGGACGGGTCTGCTCTGCCCCAGAGGCCTCTCTGTCATGTAGAGGCATTCCTGGCTCTTAGATGATTCACAGGGAAGCACCGGTCCATGGGCTCAGCCTGCCACATGAACTCTTGGTGTGGTCAGCGAGGGCCAGCAACACTTACCTGTGATGGGCCGGGCTGGTTTTACAGCAGGACAGTTGTGTGCCCTTTCCCAGGTCATCCCTGGCACCTGCTGCCAGGAGCAGGGTGAGCCAACTGGGGTTCCGGGGGCTGCCAGCAGCCCAGAGCCAGCAATGCTGCTGCCCACGACAGACCTGCCCGGGACATTCCTCGTGCACGGCGTCAGTAACGTTATCCTCCTCTCTCTAGCAAGCATGTGGGAAGTGATGAATTTGGGTGTGGGAGTCCTTGTTAGGGGAAAAGTTCCTGAGGGAAAGCTCCCGAGGGAGACCAGCCTGCATGGCTGATTTCTGCGGGAACTGCTGGCTGTTATTTTTAAACAACAATAGTTTAATAAATAAATAAATTTGCTGCCACGGAAGGATATAGCATCAGCCGGGGCTGTTGAGGCCGGTATTTCCTTGGAAAATGGAAGGGGCAGGTGTTTCCCTTCCCTCTGCCCTGTCCCGCTGTCCCTGCCTCCTCAGCCCTGGGAAGCCCC
>WEIV01028645.1:241336-267185 GCA_013390005.1 Calyptomena viridis | reverse complement strand
CTGCCCGCTCGCTGCCTGGCTGCCGGGGGTTCCGCACCGCGCAGGGGGGCTGGGGGTCCCGGGGCCGGAGCCGGGCGCTGATCCAAGGAGGATGCCGGCGGGCACAGGCTCGGAACAGCCGGGCTTCTTCCCGCGGCAGTCCCCGGAGTGGCAGGGGAGGTGGCTGCGGGGAAAGGCGCTGCGTGTCCTTGGAGGCCCGTGGCGGATGCTCAGCCCGGGAATGACCTGGCAGAAGCCCTCCCGAAGGGCTGGGGGCTCACGGGGGGCTGCTCACGATGATGTTTCACCTGCTCTCCCTTTTCCGTTTGTTAGCGTGTCCCGCTGGACAGCAGAGAGCGGCCACCCCAGATGCCCGCGGGCGGCTGCCGGCCTGGCTGGACGTGTAGGCAGTGTGGAGGATTTCGGAGGTAGCCTTGAAAGCAGTAATTCCTCACTCTTTTCCCCCCCCTCGGCAGCTCGGACTCCACTGATAATTTTGAGACCCCTGAAGCAGAAACGCCGACCTGCTCGCCACTAAAGGAATTCTGTGAGCCGCCCGGATCGCCAGAGCCCAAGGCCAGGACCCAAGGTAAAGAGCCGGTGTGCATCTCCTGGTCTTGGTGCTCTGCTCCAGAGGCAGAAAGGCAGGGCGGGGTCAAGGAGAAGTCGCTGGCTTTGAGTAATGCCTGCCGCATTTTTTGTGGTTAATGGCCTGGACAGTTCAAATGCCGGGGCTGGGCTGGGCACTCCACAAAGGGTTGATCCAGAGGAACCCGAGGATGTTGAATCATTTTGTCAGTTAAACATCCTTCTGCCATTTTGCCCACAGCCTGGTGGCTGTCCTTACTGCTGCTGGCTGGTGGGAGCTGCCTCATGTGTGTCCCAAATTTTGCTCACCCTTGGCTTTTGCACAGGAGCTGCCATGGTGCTGGGGTTGTGTCCCCCAGGCTGGTCAGTGGTGGGAGTGTCATTGCATGATCCATTTTTCCCTGGACTTAGGTGCCAGCTGTCCTTGCTCTGTAGCCGCTGATAAAGATGCTCGATGCTGCTAAACACCATTTTTGGAGAAATTGTGGGGGATCTGCTGTAAACAAATGGGATTTTCTTTGCTGGCGAGTCCTGAGCTGTTGCAGGTTTATCCTTGTGTCCCACACTGCTGCTGCTCCCTGAGTTGGCTCCTCATTAGCCTTTTGGGGTCCAGCTCCCCGCTGGTGCTGTTGCCTGTGGCTGAGCTCATTGTTTATCTCTGTTTTCATGCTCCTGGGAGGAAGCTTTGAAGCTCTGGCACTGCTTCAACAACCACTGGAGGTTATCGGGGCAGGGCAGGGAGAAGACCTCTCCTTCCCTCTGCTCTCAGCAGGGCAGGGTGGCCGGGCAGTGTCAGGATGTCTGTGAGCCCCCAGGGGGGTCTATGGCAGAGGAGCCTTTCCAGGGTGTAGGGCAGTACGTGGGGGGCCCAGAAGTCCTGGACAGGCCATCCCTACCCTCTCCAGCCTCTTGCTGCTGCAGGCCCTGGTGTGCCATGTGCAATGTTGTACTTGCCTTGAACACTCGCAGCAGTGGCTGGGAGCTTTCTGTAGGACTGGCTTTGGAGCACGTGGGTCCTCCCATGCAGGAGCCCGGGTACTGCAGGCTGTGGCAGTAACAGGATGCCATGGCTCACCATCTTCTGTGATGTTGTTTTGCTGTTGGAATGGATCTGAGTGCTCACCCATCCCTGTGAAAAACACAGGTTTGTTTTCTGTGATGGAGAGAGTGCTCAGTTCAAGCTTCTGATGATCACAGCTCTTGGAATAANTGATAAGTGTCATGTAGTCCCCTCTTGCTTGCTGTCCTCTATACGGCAGCGGGAGGGTGTGCAGGGCCCTTGTCCCCCAGGCCCTGGGGGTGTGGGGGACAGTGTGGTGCTGTGTCCGAGGTGTTCCCTGGGGCCTCTGTGCTGCTCCCACCACTGACTCATGGGGGGAACTGGCATGACCACTTCAGCTTTGGCTCACCCAGAGGAACCTTGGGGGAAGTTTGGAAGTGTTATGACACAGGGTAAGAGATTTTCTTTGATAGAGGGTGGACAGTAAAAACATGCAGCAATGACACATATATTTAATAAGGACACCAAGAGATGGAAGCCTGGGAGAAAGGATCCCTGTAGGGAGGTTATTTGAGATGCTCCACAGTGAGGAATGAGCCCTTTGAAGCATCCGACAGAGACTGGTGTCAGAGGCAGCCAGACCAGATGGACGGGTCTGCTCTGCCCCAGAGGCCTCTCTGTCATGTAGAGGCATTCCTGGCTCTTAGATGATTCACAGGGAAGCACCGGTCCATGGGCTCAGCCTGCCACATGAACTCTTGGTGTGGTCAGCGAGGGCCAGCAACACTTACCTGTGATGGGCCGGGCTGGTTTTACAGCAGGACAGTTGTGTGCCCTTTCCCAGGTCATCCCTGGCACCTGCTGCCAGGAGCAGGGTGAGCCAGCTGGGGTTCTGGGGGCTGCCAGCAGCCCAGAGCCAGCAGTGCTGCTGCCCACGACAGACCTGCCCGGGACATTCCTCGTGCACGGCGTCAGTAACGTTATCCTCCTCTCTCTAGCAAGCATGTGGGAAGTGATGAATTTGGGTGTGGGAGTCCTTGTTAGGGGAAAAGTTCCTGAGGGAAAGCTCCCGAGGGAGACCAGCCTGCATGGCTGATTTCTGCGGGAACTGCTGGCTGTTATTTTTAAACAACAATAGTTTAATAAATAAATAAATTTGCTGCCACGGAAGGATATAGCATCAGCCGGGGCTGTTGAGGCCGGTATTTCCTTGGAAAATGGAAGGGGCAGGTGTTTCCCTTCCCTCTGCCCTGTCCCGCTGTCCCTGCCTCCTCAGCCCTGGGAAGCCCCTTCTCTGGGCAAGGCTTCCCAGGGCCGTGAGTCTTCCCGGTGGAAGCCAGTCTTCCTGGGGGAAATGAGGATTCCTGGGCGCCGCTCATGCCCCAGGGCATTTTCCCACCAGCGTGGGGTCTTCTCTGGCATGTCCAGAGTGGAAAGAATCTGCGTCCTGCCATCTATGTGACAGCACAGGTGCAGCCCAATAAATGTGAGATAAATTGGGGAGGATCGGGTTTCACAGTCCCCCGCCCTGTCGCGTGTGGGTTTCCTGTGGCGGGGGTGGGGGGCGGCAGGGCACCCCAGGGGGTGACAGCGATGTGCCCTGGCCCCGCCTTTCGGCAGAAATAGGTGAATTTGGGGGTTCGCGTGGGAAAGGAGAAGAACGGCGGCTGTCAGTCCCAGCCGGGCGGGGAGGAGAGCGGGATCGGAGACGCTGCCCTGCATCCCCCTCGCGTCCATCCCCGCGGTCGGGGGGTCCAGGGGAGGCGGCGGGCGGACAGCGGGGGGGCCCCGGGGCCGGTCCCTCCCGGCGGGCGGTGCCGGGNCCGAAGGGCTGGGGGCTCACGGGGGGCTGCTCACGATGATGTTTCACCTGCTCTCCCTTTTCCGTTTGTTAGCGTGTCCCGCTGGACAGCAGAGAGCGGCCACCCCAGATGCCCGCGGGCGGCTGCCGGCCTGGCTGGACGTGTAGGCAGTGTGGAGGATTTCGGAGGTAGCCTTGAAAGCAGTAATTCCTCACTCTTTTCCCCCCCCTCGGCAGCTCGGACTCCACTGATAATTTTGAGACCCCTGAAGCAGAAACGCCGACCTGCTCGCCACTAAAGGAATTCTGTGAGCCGCCCGGATCGCCAGAGCCCAAGGCCAGGACCCAAGGTAAAGAGCCGGTGTGCATCTCCTGGTCTTGGTGCTCTGCTCCAGAGGCAGAAAGGCAGGGCGGGGTCAAGGAGAAGTCGCTGGCTTTGAGTAATGCCTGCCGCATTTTTTGTGGTTAATGGCCTGGACAGTTCAAATGCCGGGGCTGGGCTGGGCACTCCACAAAGGGTTGATCCAGAGGAACCCGAGGATGTTGAATCATTTTGTCAGTTAAACATCCTTCTGCCATTTTGCCCACAGCCTGGTGGCTGTCCTTACTGCTGCTGGCTGGTGGGAGCTGCCTCATGTGTGTCCCAAATTTTGCTCACCCTTGGCTTTTGCACAGGAGCTGCCATGGTGCTGGGGTTGTGTCCCCCAGGCTGGTCAGTGGTGGGAGTGTCATTGCATGATCCATTTTTCCCCGGAGTTAGGTGCCAGCTGTCCTTGCTATGTAGCCGCTGATAAAGATGCTCGATGCTGCTAAACACCATTTTTGGAGAAATTGTGGGGGATCTGCTGTAAACAAATGGGATTTTCTTTGCTGGCGAGTCCTGAGCTGTTGCAGGTTTATCCTTGTGTCCCACACTGCTGCTGCTCCCTGAGTTGGCTCCTCATTAGCCTTTTGGGGTCCAGCTCCCCGCTGGTGCTGTTGCCTGTGGCTGAGCTCATTGTTTATCTCTGTTTTCATGCTCCTGGGAGGAAGCTTTGAAGCTCTGGCACTGCTTCAACAACCACTGGAGGTTATCGGGGCAGGGCAGGGAGAAGACCTCTCCTTCCCTCTGCTCTCAGCAGGGCAGGGTGGCCGGGCAGTGTCAGGATGTCTGTGAGCCCCCAGGGGGGTCTATGGCAGAGGAGCCTTTCCAGGGTGTAGGGCAGTACGTGGGGGGCCCAGAAGTCCTGGACAGGCCATCCCTACCCTCTCCAGCCTCTTGCTGCTGCAGGCCCTGGTGTGCCATGTGCAATGTTGTACTTGCCTTGAACACTCGCAGCAGTGGCTGGGAGCTTTCTGTAGGACTGGCTTTGGAGCACGTGGGTCCTCCCATGCAGGAGCCCGGGTACTGCAGGCTGTGGCAGTAACAGGATGCCATGGCTCACCATCTTCTGTGATGTTGTTTTGCTGTTGGAATGGATCTGAGTGCTCACCCATCCCTGTGAAAAACACAGGTTTGTTTTCTGTGATGGAGAGAGTGCTCAGTTCAAGCTTCTGATGATCACAGCTCTTGGAATAATCCTTTTTTAAGAAGGGATGATAGAGGCATCTTTACTTTGAGGATAATGTCTGGAGAGGGGGAGAGGGAGATAAAAGCTTTCCTAGAAAGTAGGAGAATCATTTCTGTCAAAGCTCAGGGGAGTGTGTTGCCTCAGACTCCAGGGTGTCAGTTGTCCCTGTGTGTGCCTGTGCCCCTCGTCCTGTGATGAGCAGCTCCTGCTCAGCAGTGAGGGAGTGCTCCTGCACACAAAGCTCCCAGTGTTGCTGAGCCGAGGGGATGATCTACTCCAAAAGCTGTTTTTCTGTGCTGGCTGGTGGAGAGTGGGATGTTGGAGCCAGCAGAGTCAAACCGTGGTGCCACTGCACTCAGCTCCCACCCTTTTCTGCCCATGTCTCTGGAATGGTGGAGGGAAGGCATTGCCAGGTGTGGATGTGTTTGCAGGGGCACCCTGGGTGTTCCATTACCATACCAATGTAATCTATACATTAAGGCCTCATCTTTTTGATGCTGCTTCACAGCAGCCCATGCCCTCCCATCTGGCTGCAGCTCGGGAGTGGCAGTGGGAATAAATGCCTGGATGGAGGCAATGCCGTGTAATGGCTGCTTGTCAGCACCAGGACAGCTGAGCTGCCACCCACGGTGAGAGCTGCTCTCCTGCACTCCCTGGGGAAGAGCTGCTGGCCCTGCTGGGGTGTGGGGACAGCGCTGGAGCAGGACCCTCAGGCAGGGACAGTGGCCCGGAGGGATGGGGAGGAGCAGGCACTGTCTGTGGTACAGCTGCAGTCTCGTCCTGCCTGGGGAATAGGTTGGCAATGGGTGAGACAGAAGCTGTGACCCAGGGCTGGCTGCTCCTTGCACAGCCCAGAGGTGACCTGGGTGCATTAAACCCTGCTCTTGGGGACAAAAATTCAGCCCCAGAGGGGACTGCAGTGAGGCTTTATGCCCACTCAGGATCACACAGACTGTCTCAGATTGTCGGGGCTGTAATTCTGCCCTGTTCTTGCTCAAGTTATCTCCAGTCATCTGCCAGGAGATATTTTGCACGAGGAAATGAGCAGAAGCAACAAATCTGGAGCCATCAGTGCTGGGAGCAGGCTCGCTGGCTTTCACTGCCGTTACCCTGGCGCAGGGCACGTGTTTTCCACAGCAGCATCGTTTGCCGGTATGCTAATTCTTAACAGAATAGATTTAAAAATAGATCAACGGCTGTTAAACACAAGCGGAAAGCCAAAAGAGGAAAAAAGTCGTTGGCGACTTGTGGCTGAGCTGGTTGTATGGGCAGATATCCTGTGCTGAGCCGGGGGAGTGTGTGACTCACCCCGAGCACTGAGTGCAGGGGTTGTTCTCGCCCGTGCTTGGCACAGGGGGCTGCTCAGGGGTCGCTGCTGCCTCGCTTGGCAGCTGCCTGTGGGATGGAAAGGGCTCTGAGCCTTTGCCTTGCACCACTGCTGCTGCCAAGTGTTCCTGATTCGTTTGAGGGAGCGAGGGATGGCATGTTGGAAAGCTGTTTAAGTCGGTGTTTGTGTTTAATTTCAGCCCAAGGAAGACAAGCAAAGCAATTAAAATATACAGGCACAAAGTGCTTATTACTGCGGTGCCAGACTGTCCTGTCTGTTTTTCTTTAGAGAGCATAAAATCTCCATTTTCACTTTGTAGCATCCCCTCTAGGTACCTGCCTGGATCAGGGGCAGGTTTGCAGCCCACGCAGAGCCAGGACAGTGGGTGTTCTTGGGGATCCAGAATGCCCTGTCCTGGGTCTGTGTTTGGGACAGATCCCAGAGTCACTGCCTGTGTCTTGCTGCTGGCAGTGTCTGTTTTCATGCTGAGACTAAACTGCCTCCACCTGCAAAGCACAGCGCCAGAGGTGGGACGGGAGAGCCCAGGGTCACCTTTCCAGGATACTGTGGGAAGGGATCTGCTGGGATGCCTGTGGGAAGGGCACGGGGGTGCTTGGGGAGAGCTGTGTGCTGTGGGTGGCTACCAGGCTGCCTTCACCTGGAGTGCCACGGGGCACTCAGCACAGTTTTGGCCCAGAAGGAGGGTTTGAGCCTTGCCAGGGCCGGAGTGGGGGACAGGGCTGGTTTCCCCGGCAGGAGCCGTGAGCGGAGGGAGGACGTGCGGAGCCACCACGGCTGCTCCCAACGTGACTGCCCGGGGCTGGCGGGAGCTGCACTCGCTTCAGGATGTCGGAGCCTTCAGAGGAGGAGCAGGGAGAGCCCCAGGCAACGTGCTGGGGCTGGGGAGGGCTCTGTGGGGCAAAGCCAGTGCTGCACCCAGGTATTGCCATGCTCATACCCAGCAGTGCCAGGCAGCTGTGGGGGCTGGAGCACAGAGCTCGGCTCTTCCTAAGCCCCCCAGGGCCCTTCAGGTCACTGGTTTCTGCATCCTGTGTAATTGTTCCTGCAGGAACGAGCTCCCATCGTGCTGCGTTGAAGGCAGAGGAAACGCAGAGGGGGAGGAAGGGGGTGGGGGGAAACCTGTCCCCCGCCAAGCAGGGGGGATGTTTCTGCTGCAAAAGATTTCCAGAATCACAGGCAAACATCTTCTGCTGCCCTTTGCCTGCACCTCCTGTCTCCCAGTATATCCCAGTTCCTTGGCTTTTGGACTGGCTGAGTGGATGGGCTGTGCTGTGGGAGGGGTGGAGCAGCTGAGCTCTCTCAGGTGAAGAAAACGATGGAATTACAAAATTGGAAAACCTGGGTGGGTGGTTCTTCTGGTTTTTATGACAAAATGATTGTTCTGAGCAATGTCCACATGTGCTGTCGCTCCTTCCTTCCCTGCAGACACCACAGCATGGAGAGGTGGTTTGTGTGCTGACTGCTTGTTATTCAAGAAGTAATTACTCATTGCTTGGGTTAGAAACCAGGATGGGCTCATGTCTGTGAGTACAGCGTCTGCCAAACCTTTCAGTGGGAACACAAATGCACTTAAAAGGTCCTTTTGCCTCGACTTTGAAGTCTGTTCTATTCAGGGCTGTCTCAGGAAGACTTCAAACATCTGAGCAACACAGCAAGTGTAATAAAATTTTCTTTGGGGTCTGTTCAGAAAGTTTTCCTGGTTCCTAATGATGGGAAGGCCTGGCAGGCGCTGCCTTGGACTGTTTTCTGGCTGCACTCCAAGTCCTCATCCACTAGATTTGTGTTTACTGATGCGTTTTCTGGGGCATCAAGGAAACATCTACTTGGAGGGAGCTGTTTTTACAGTCAGAGGGAGCGTTTTTGCAGTCTCAGGGAGCACACAGACCCTCATGATTCATTTCGATGGCTTTTAGCATCCTGGGGATCAATTATGCAAACCACGAGCCATCAGCTGAGTCAGGATTGTTGGCTCCATGTCCTGGATTAGCCTCAGGACCAGATATTTGCCTGATGCACTTTTCCTCTGCCAGTCTGTGACTCCCCGTGTCACCAGCAAACACGACCTGGTTGCAAATGGCTGGTAATAGAAAAAACCTTTCCCAGGAGATGTGCTCAGGGCTGTGGGTCTGCAGGAGCTCCTGGTTGGCATTTCCTCAAGCTCAAGGTGACTCCCCTCCCCTGCTGTCACCTCTGTGCCAGGGCAGGGGTGGGGACAAGGAAGTTTTCCTGGCACGAGCTCTCCATGACCCAGGCTGCTCTTCCAAGCCAGGTTTTCCAACCAGTTTGGTCCTGGTGCGAGCACTGGGTCTGTTCTGCCCTTGGAGGACAGGCTGGACTGTGTCTCCCCAGAAAGGTGCCTGTGAGAGCTGTGGGTTCTACAGGCTCCCCGGTGGTGCTGGGCATCCCAGCATCCCAACCACTTTGTCCAGGGAGTCTGGGCAATTTTCCCTGGTTGAGGTGCAGGAGAAGAGGTGCAGGTGAGCTGGGTGGAGGTGAAACCAGGTGTTTTCTTCTTGTGCCTTGGCACACCTTTGCCAAGCTTGGTGAGTAAAGCTTTCAGATGCCTCAGTAAAGGATCTTTCCCATCCCTTGATAGCAAAGATTAAACAGTAAAAGGATTGAGAGGAAGGGATTGGAATAATAGTGATTGAGTCATGGATCAGGATTTGTGTTTAGGAGATGCTGCTGGCAGTGTGGAGAGCCTGGTGTGACTGCAGCAGGATTTCTGCAAGTGAAGAGTCAGTTTGCACTGGGCAGCTTCCTCCTGCCTGCTGCAGTCCCAGCTCTGCAGTCCCAGCACTGGGCAATGACCCCCACATCCCCTCTGCAGCCTGTTTCTGCTTCTTCTTGAGCACACCTTTTTGTTCCCCTTTTCCCTGGGGCCTGTATTCACATTTCATGATGTTCTCTCATACTGTGCTTCCCTAAACTCTCCCTGCTAATCTTTAACTCTCTGCCCCGGTGAGCAGTGACTCCCTGTCATCTGGCAGGAAGGAAACTGAGTTTTGAGTCAGTGGATCCTCCATGAAATCTGACCCTGGAGCAGCTGTGAGGAAGGGACAGAAACCCCTCTGGAAGGGATGCACTGCAGGTTGGGGTTTAACCATCTCCTTTTATCTTTTCAGAGACAGGTGACCATGGTGACCTGCTGGTAGGGGAAGCCTGCAGGGATGGCTCTCCTGGAAAGGACCCCAAAGATGAGGCTCAACCAGAGATCGGAGCCCCTAAAGCCAGCTCGGATGCCAAAGGGCAAACTGACACCAACACCTCACCCCTGACACAGCCTCTGGCTGGGCTGGGCCACAGAGCTGACTCTGGCCACGCCACTGTGCCCACTGCAGAGCCAGCCCCGGTGCCCCATGTGGGCACAGCCCCCCAGGAGCAGGTCATGTCGGGGGGGGACACAGCAGATGCTGGCATGGGGCTGCTGGAGCTGAGAGCTGATGCCCTGGCCCAGGACCAGCTCGGGAGGGGGAAAATACTGGGGAAGAAAACAGATGAAGCCACAGAGGACACCCCAGTGCCCCAGGCATCCTGCCAGCTTGACCCCGAGCAGTATGATGGGAGCGTGAACCCCTTTGTGGCCGGGCACTGCCAGCTGCAGAGCTCCCCCCTGTCAGCCCCCAGCAGCCTCCCCCGTCCCGGTGAGCCGGGGGGGGACTCGGCCCCGGAGCCCACAGGGCAGGTCCCAAACCCTGAGGTCGATTTTACGGAGGTGGGAGAGAGCACAGAGGCCAGGAGAGCATCACCCAGGAGGGGCAGCAGGATCCCGGCCAGCAAGCTGACACCAAAGAGACGCCGAGAGTCCCCCAGGAAACCACCTGAAGATGCAGAGAGGGGTCCCACAGAGCCACCACCGTCCCAGGGCTCCCCCCAGCTGGGTCCTGTGCACTGGGACAGCCCCGCTCGCACCTCGTTCAGTGGCAGTTCAGCACTGCAAAATTTGCCAACTCACCCCAAGGGCTCTTACCAGTTTGACCCCTGTAACTTTGACTCTGTGGATCCATTCAAGCCCACCAAGACACTCTCCAGCACTGCCACCGACTCCTGCTCCACTGCAGAGAACAGCCTCGGCGACATCCTGGAGTCACAGACACTGGAGGGGCAGGACAATCCCCTGAAAGGCAGAGACTCCCCCAAGAAGCTCAAGTCACGCTTGATAACGTGAGTGCTGGTGTGTGTGGAGCCAGGGCTGCGGTTCCCTCCGCTCCCCCGTGCGCAGGCAGGGCTGCCATGGTCGTGGTGATGGTGGCGATAATGGTGGTGATGGTGCTTCTGCCCCGATGCCTCCTGAGCAAGCCCAGAATCCTGCCGAGCACCTCGGGTTCTGCCGCTGTCCCGGTTTTATCCGCCCGAGGGGCAGCTCCCCTCTCCCTGTTGGCACTTCTGATGTGAGGAGAGGGACAGGCGTCCCGGGGTGCTGCGAGTGGGGAAGGCTGGACTGGGACCCACTTTCGGGATCAGTTCTTTGGAAACCCCTCGGGAATGCAGCTGGTGGGTGCGGGTGTGTCAGAGGAAACCCGTAGTGGAGACTGGAGCCAGTGCTGGGCTCACACAGGGCTGCAGGAGCTGGGGGACACACGTGTGGGACTGGTCAGATGTTGCTGGGACATTGTGTGAGCTGCCACTGAATTTCTGCTTTATACCAGGGCAAGAGAACAGGTTGGACAGGCAGACTGTTACTCTGCTGTCAGATTCTCCGGTGGGAAAACCAGAGAGTGGGTTTTTACATGGAGAGAGAAAACCTTGCAGGCAAAAACCAGGCTGTGTTGGATGTTTTTGTCCTGGGAATACTTTGCAGAGAGTGGATACGGATTTTTTTTTAAGAGCTGATGTTCCCATGTGTGGCTGCTGGCGAAGCAGAACTGAGGGGAAGCAGTGGGGAATTCTCCCCTCCCTCTCTGTCCCTTTGGAGCAGCGTGGGCAGCTCTGGGTGCTCGTGGCCCTGGCAGCAGGGTTTGGATCTTACCCTGCTGCTGTGGATGGCAAATGCAGGATCAGAGCATCCCGTGTGTGTGTGCCTTCCCAAAGACTGAGCTGGGCAGCTCACTGTGCTTCTCCAGAGCAGAGTTAACATCCAGGTCTTTTCACACACTCTTCTTCTCTCCATCTGTCTGTCTCTCTCCCTGTGCTTTGGTGCATCAGGACTACTGAGCAAGTGAAATTTCTCTGTTTTCTGTTGTAAGTACTCTCCTGTATTCCTCTTTTTTCCTTTGCTGTTTTTGTCCTCTCTCTGGGTGTGTGCTGCCCCAGTTGTCTCCATGGCATGCCGGCTCCTTCTGCCCTTTGATTTGTGCTCTCTGCTGTCTGGTTTGTGCCCCGCACCCCTCGGCCTGGCGAGGAGAGGGCAGCTGAGCTGAGCTGAGCTGAGCTGAGCTGAGTTGAGCTGAGCTGAGCTGTGCTGGAGGCGTGTGCCTGTGCTTGTCCTCGCAGCTTGTCACCTCACAGCATCTTTTGATGGTGGACAAGTGCTCAAAACCTTCAGCTAATGGAAGGGTGGCAGGTTTGTGTGCAATCCAGAGCTGTTATCTCGGGGCTGGGGGGAGCTCAAATCAGCTACCAGATGATGTGTTAACCCCGGTGCAGGAGAGGGGGCAGAGCAGAGTGGGGTCAGGCCGTGGTGAGTTTGGCTGCTTGTGGCAGGGCACGAGGGAGAAAAGCAGTCCAGAGGGATTCTTCAGTGAGACCCAGGTGTGCATGGCAGTGTGCAAAGAAACCTCCATGTGCCGTGTGCTCCTTGTGCTCCGGGGAGGCTGCAGAGTACAGGGGCAATTCCCTAAACCTGGGAACAGCTCGCTATGGTCCTGCTCAAGTCTCTGACCATGTCCCTGTGATGGGGAGCACCGTGTCTGGGGGCTGGATCCCTCCCCAGGTCCCCACAGGGGCTGTCACACTGTTCCAGCTCAGCGAGTGTCTCTTGGTGGGTCAGGCACGGCCACGAGCCTGCGAGACCCCTGAGTGTGGAGTGAGAGGGAGTGAGATGCAGAGGAAAGCTCATGCTTTGCCACCCACATTCCCACTGGGACTGTCCCTCTGCTGCCTTGCACTGGTTCAAGGTGTGTTGGGGTGTGGCTGTGCCTGCAGTCCTGCTCAGATGGCCTCTGGATGGGTGTCTTGAGGAGTGTGGGATGAAGTTCCAGGGACAGTGTCCTCACTGGAGGGCAAGAGGACCACCTGCAAGACCCACCTGGGCTAAACTTCCCACCTTCAAGGCCCTTCTCCTTGGGACAGCCTTTGCTTCAGTGGAGCATCCATTCGAGGCACAGCCCTGGTGCTCTCCCACCCTGTGCCCCGGCTGCGCGGGTCTGACTCACCTGGGAGATGTGGATGCTGGGGAGAAGTCCCAGAAAAACCTCCAGCTGCAGGGACTGGAGGCTGTGAGACATCCTGGAAATGGTTCTTGCTGCAGAAAATGACCAGCACTGAGGTGCCCCAGGCCGGACAGGGGGCAGGAGGCCAATCCTGTGCTGGTCCTTGGCAGTCGCCTCTCGCCGTCCGCCCCTCGGGTCCTTGCTCTGCTCCTTACCTTCCTCAGGAATAAACACCTCACACACAAACCCAACTGCTCTGTAGTTGTGTCTTTTGTTTGCCTGTTCCTGCTGTTCCTCCCAGAACTCGCTCTGCCTCGGTGCTCACTGGTGAGTGGGGGGCTGGCACATGGTGGGTGCAATGCTGGTGCTGGGGCTGCCTCCCCCTGCTTGGGCTGCCACACACGTGCCCCTGCTCGCCCCGTGCTGCCCCTGGACACCTCCTCAGCCACTGCTTCTCTCTCCCACAGGAGTGGCTGCAAGGTGAAGCAGTACGAGGCAAAGCCCCTGGTCCTGGATGTCAGTGCTCAGGTAGGTGGGATCCCACCCCTGGAGCTGCGGGATGGGCACAGGGATGGCAGTGGTGGGCTCTGGGCTGGCATCTTCCCCGTGGGCAGTTCCTGGTGGGAAGGAGGGAGGAGGGCTGGGGGGGAGCAGCTTGTTGGTGGATTTTAAGCCTTCCATGTTTTCCATGGTGTATCCAGCAGCTCCACTGGTGGCCTGATCCGCACGGATTAGCCCAGTCCTGCTTAACTGCATACCTTGATCCTGCAGGATGAAGGAGTGTTGATCTCAGAAATCCCAGACATTGCAAACCGGGATGGACGTGCCACTGATGAGGAGAAACTGGCCTCCAGCAGCTCCGTGCAGAAACCGCCCGGGTCGGACAAGAAGGCTGAGCCAGAGGATGACCTGGAGTACTTTGAGTGCTCCAATGTCCCTGTGCCCACGGCAAAGCACAGACCAGAGGCAGGTAAGGAACATTCCCTCTGGCTCTGGGAATGCACTGTGCCTCCACCCAGGGAACCTCTGCAGCCTCTGGCAAGGAATTGGTGCTGCTGAGGCAGCAAAGCCTCATCAGTTCATTTACATGGACAGGGCTAAAGGCTGCCACAGGTTGTAATGGAGCCTCCCATTGCTTCCCTGCACTATTTCCATCATGGAAAATGATGGTCCAGGCTGTGTTTATCCAGACTCTGGGTACAGGGCACTGTCCTCACGATGCCACAGTGGGATGTGGCTCAGACACAAGGTTCCTGCCCTGTGGAGGTTCCCTCCCTCACTGCGGGTGCCCCCTGACACTGGTGGGCACTGGTGAGCTGAGCTGAGGGCTGAGCCATTCACAGCACCCTGCCCTGTGTCCCAGGCTGCAGGGTCCCTGCCCAGAGCAGAGCTGGGACTCGGTGTCCTGGCACAGGGGCTGTGGTTGATGGAGATCTCAGTGATGCTACAGAGACCTTCCCTATTGCTCCTGGGGGAGTTCTGCTGTCAGTCTCCCATGTAATTAGCCTCTCTGACCGAGCCATTACAAAATAATTAAAAGCCAGGCAACACGACATTTAATCAATAACCAAGCCCTAGGTGAAAGCAGGAGAGATCACCGAGGGGGGGGGGTTGCAGCCCTCCTCTCTGCAGGGACACATTAATCATTTCTCTGATGGCTGTGCTGGGCTGCCCACTCCAGGGAGAGGAGAATGGTGCTTTGTCCTCAAGAGAGGAAAATCTGACAGCGAAGGGAGAGGCTGGGAGGGTTTATTTATTGCTGCTGGTCTCAGGGGGCCAGGCAGGTGCACGGGGTTGGGGTGGGAGCTGTGGGTGCAGCTGCTGGCCAGGGATAAATGGAGGGAAACAGTGTGAAATCTGCAGTCACCAGCATTATGTTACCTCCCTGTTTTCTGAGCTGTGCTCTCGAAATACATTGTTTGCCCAGTTAACACCTGAATAGTGTCTGAGTTGGGTGAGTGAGGTCCATAAATTACCCTCGTGCTGTGAGGTAGCACCGTGTCCACGGGCAGGGTGTCCTTCCCTCAGGGCAGGGTGTCCCACAGGACAGGGTGTCCCGGGCCTTGCAGACAAGGAGAGATGTTTTTTGTCTCCTCTCCGCTGTTAAGAACAGCTGAAGTACACAACATTCCATGCATCTTCGTCTTCCTCACTGCCATGGTCTCAGGGAAGGGCTGGCATGGGTGGCAGCCGTGGGGACGTGGGCACAGGCTGAACTGCCACCAGAGGGGAGTGTTGGTTTCCACTCCAGGGAGTGCAGGAGGGCTGGCAGGGTGCAGGCTGTTCCACCTGGGGACAGGGTTTAACGGTGACCTTGGCAGTGCTGGGGGAATGGTTGGACTCAATGGTCTTAGAGGGCTTTTCCAACCACAACAATTCCACGCAAGGGTGGGAGCTGGGGGCAAAGAAGCCTTTGGGAGGGAAAGCTCAGGATGGAGAGGCTCAGGGGTACCCTCCTTCCCCCCAGGAAATCTGCATGTGCCCCAGGGTCCTGTTTCCAAGTTGATAAGAGGTTGTGTTTCCTTGTGTTTAGGCTTTGAAAAGGAGATCTGCAAGCAGATGGAAAAGGACGGGCCTGGCATCTTCCCTGTGAGTGCCTCTCGCTTCCTCCTCTCTGAAATGAGTTTCTTTGGGAGGTAAAATTCTTGACGATCCCACGCAGGGACTTGATAAAAATAGCCGAGATTTCCCGGCAGCCTGAAGGAGCCTGGCAGAGGCTGATCCCTCCTGGGTGGGGTGGAGGAGGGAGGGAGTGATGCTGGGGATGGAGCAGGGCTGGTGTGGAGCCAGGGCTGTGCTGGGACATGGCTGAAGGACAGGGAGAGGGCAGAGGAGACCATGGGAGGGGACAAGCTGCTGGACACGGGCTGTGTCTCACGTGGAGTGTCCAGGGCTGTTCTGAGTGCCAGTCAGTGCCAGTGCAGGGGATCCTCCACTGATGCTCTTGGGGAGGCAGCTAACACCAGAGACAGAGGATTAATAAAAATCCCCTGGCTTTGCAGCCAGCCTGGCCCTGGCACCCCCACAGTGGCAGCTCTGTGCAGGGGCACCCCCGACGTGCCCCGAGGAGCCCCAAGACCCCTCCACTGTGGGGCACCCCTGCCAGATTAGCTGTCCCTGGCCAAAGCTGATCGAGGTGACAATGGGATTAGCAACATCAGCAGGAACAGCTTCTCTGAGACAGCTTTAACTGTGCTGCCCCCCCAGGGACATTAGGCAATTGTTCTGTGCCCAGGAGAGCCTGGTCAGGCTTCGGTGCCACAGGCAAGCTGGCACCACCCCAAGGGCTCCTGCAGGTGCTCAGGTGTGCACCTGCTTTGGGGAGAGGCTGCTGCCAAACCACACTGGGCTGAACCTCCTCAGCGCTGAGGTGACAGGACCCCAAACTGTCCCCAGGTGTGGGGACTCCCACCACTGGCTGTGGCTGCAGTGGAGCTGGGAGAGCTGTGAAGGGCTTGGACTGAGCAGCAGCCAAAGCACTGGGGAGGAGGGAAGGGGAGAAGGGCTCCAGTGCTCTCCTTTCCAAAACACGAGGAGCAGGCTGCCTCCTCCTCCAGCTCTTCTCTATTTCTGGGCTGGCAGCCCGTTCCCCAGGAGGTGACTGTGCCTGTCACTCGGCTGGGTGATGGAAGGAGGAACAGGCGGTGGTGTCAGCCTGGCCAGGAGGAATGTTTGGAGGCCTGTCAGGCTGCAGGACCCCCCGGGGGATGGCAATGGAATTCAGGCAGGAATAGGTGCCTGGGACATGGGGCTGAGCCTTCCCTCCAGTCTGGTGTCTGTGGCTGCAGCACTGGTGCACAGGGGGTGCACAGGAGCTGGTTCTGGGAAGGGAAAGCAGTGAAGGATGTGTGTACAACCACCCCAGCCCCCACAGGGGCACCCATAGTGGCCACAGGAGGTTCTGGGAACCCTGTGTGGACATCTCCCATTTTGGAGGGATCCTAGACACCTGGAGCACCCTGGGATGAGCAGGGCTGTCCCTTGGTGACAGCAGGGTGAAGTCTGCTCCCCACCCCATCTCCCTTGGGCATTTGGGTGATCAGCAGTGCCCAGTAAATGTCCCAGCAGCAGTTCAGGTACATCAGGGGCAGCGATGTCCCCACCCATGGGAGGAGATGGAGACAAGTGACCCAGACCTTCACAGCCCCCGGCTTGTGGCTCACAGGCAGCAGAAACCCTCCAGACTGGGGATGTTTTTTAAACCATAAAAGTGAAGGAATGTGAAGGGGTGTCAGATGTGAGCACATCACTCAGAGCTGGGTCTGCACCTTCTGAAATGGGCCCTTACTGGGTCTCCCCTTTGGGATTTTGCTTCCTCAGGGCAGGTCATGGGTGTCCTGTAGATCCTGGCTCCTGGCAAGGGAATGCACTAAAACCAGGTGTCTAAACAGGCTCTTGGCTGTCCGTGTGTGCAGGAGGGAAGTTCAGTACCTGAGCAGAGGCTGATAAAATGGGGGAGAACACTCCAGACAGGAGGGATGGGGTGAAAAGAAACCTCCTGCAGCATCCCAGCTGGGTAATTCCCCCCAGGACAATCCCGGGCTGTGCCCTGTGGACAAGTGCCCCAGCATGAGCAGGAGTGAGAGTCCCCTGGACGGCATCTGCCTCAGCGAGAGTGAGAAGACGGCTGTGCTGACACTCATCAGAGAGGAGGTAACAGCCCATTCCCGGGTCTGCCCCTCACCAGACCCCAGCCTGGGCAGAGGGGTCAGCACTGCTCTGCCTGGGGGGGTTCTCATCCCCTGCGTGGGCAGCAAGGGGAACCCCCAGAGCACATCCCAAGGGTCCTGTGTCTGCTGCAACCCAGATCATCACCAAGGAGATCGAGGCCAATGAGTGGAAGAAGAAATACGAGGAGAGCCGGCAGGAAGTGCTGGAGATGAGGTACAGGCTGTTCCCTCCCGTGTTCCCCCCATGTGTCCCCAGCGGGAGGAGGATGTCATGGGATGACAGGGATCAGCAGTGGGATCAGTGGGATGTCTTGGGAGAGATGTTCTCTTTGTGCTGGTGCTGTGTCGAGCCTGCTCGTTCCTTTGTTGGGGGAATAAAGCCCATTAGCTGTGCCAGCCACAGTGGCACAGGGGGGTCCTGGCCTGCAGCAGCAGCTGGGGCATTGCAGCCCCAACATCTGGGCTCTGTGGCTGTGATGGTGAAGGGGCAGGTTGATGCCAGCAGAGCTGGAGGTGTGTGTCCACAAAAACTGCAGCCTGTCACCTGCTTTTTTCTTTCTTCCTTCTAGGAAAATTGTGGCTGAGTATGAGAAGACCATTGCCCAGATGATAGGTAAGGTGCTGTCACCTGGCCAGGTGTGCAGGGCAGGGATCTGGCTGCCACGGCCATTCCCGCTCAGCCACTGTGTCCTTGTTTGTTCTCCACCACAGAGGATGAGCAAAGGACAAACATGACATCCCAGAAGAATCTGCAGCAGCTCACGATGGAAAAGGACCAGGCTCTGGCAGACCTGAACTCAGTGGAGAGGTCCCTGTCGGATCTGTTCAGAAGATATGAAAACCTGAAGGGTGTCCTGGAAGGCTTTAAGAAGGTCCTTGCCTTGGGTTCCCCTTTCTCCCTGCAGCCCTGGTCCCTGGTCCCTGGGTTCCCGTGCAGCAACACTACATTTTTCCGTGCTGCTGAGCTGTATAAGGGGCTCCAGCACAAGGCAGAAGCTGGTCCTATTTAAAGCCTTTATTTTTACACTCAGAACAGGATTTATCATCCCAGCAAAGCAGTGTCTCCATGCCCAGTCCCTATGCAGATGGATGTACTTTCTTTTCCAGAACGAAGAAGCTCTGAAGAAATGTGCTCAAGATTATCTAACCCGGGTCAAGCAGGAAGAGCAGCGCTATCAGGCCCTGAAAGTCCACGCAGAAGAAAAATTGGACAAGTAAGGTCATGCATGAGATTGCTGGGTGCTTCAAGACTTGTAGGGCAGAAACTCCATTCACTTTCCAGAGGCTGCAAGGCAGGAGCTGGAAGATGTGAAAAGCTGCATTTTACAACCTCGGGCTCAAGTGACTCTTAAGTAAGGCAGCACAAATCCTTGAACACATTCTCTCATCTCTGCTTATTTATATTTAATGGAGAATCTGAGGTTCACGGTCTATTTACGGTCACTTACCAAGTTCCCATGTTCCAGAGGGCTCTGTTTGTGGTGCACAAAGGGGCCACGCAGCCCCAGGGCTGAGCTGCAGAGCAGGAGCTCAGCAGCACACGCAGCCCTGAGTGGGTGAGGAGTGGGTGAGGAACTGGCTAAACTTCGCTCCGAGAGAGCACAGTTTCATATGGGAGCTTGGAGGAGCTGAATTAATCCAGTTTCCTCCAGTTTCCATACGGGAAAACCACCTCCAGTGCATCCAGGCAAGCAGGAGCTGGGCCCTGCTGGTGCCGTGTGCTCTCCGGGCTGTGCCGTGGGGTCCTGCCCGTGCCCACCCTGAGCAGTGCCCCTCTGTCCCACCCGTGCCCACCCTGAGCACGGCCCCTCTGTCCTGCCCGTGCCCACCCTGAGCACGGCCCTCTGTCCTGCCCGTGCCCACCCTGAGCACGGCCCTCTCTCCTGCCTGTGCCCACCCTGAGCACGGCCCCTCTCCTCTGTCCTGCCTCTGCCCACCCTGAGCAGGGCCCTCTGTCCTGCCCGTGCCCACCCTGAGCAGGGCCCCTCTGTCCCACCCGTGCCCACCCTGAGCAGGGCCCCTCTGTCCTGCCCGTGCCCACCCTGAGCAGGGCCCCTCTCCTCTCTCTGCCCGTGCCCACCCTGAGCACGGCCCCTCTCCTCTCTCTGCCCGTGCCCACCCTGAGCAGGGCCCCTCTCCTCTCTCTGCCCGTGCCCACCCTGAGCACGGCCCCTCTCCTCTCTCTGCCCGTGCCCACCCTGAGCAGGGCCCCTCTCCTCTCTCTGCCCGTGCCCACCCTGAGCACGGCCCCTCTCCTCTCTCTGCCCGTGCCCACCCTGAGCAGGGCCCCTCTCCTCTCTCTGCCCGTGCCCACCCTGAGCACGGCCCCTCTCCTCTCTCTGCCCGTGCCCACCCTGAGCAGGGCCCCTCTCCTCTCTCTGCCCGTGCCCACCCTGAGCACGGCCCCTCTCCTCTCTCTGCCCGTGCCCACCCTGAGCAGGGCCCCTCTCCTCTCTCTGCCCGTGCCCACCCTGAGCACGGCCCCTCTCCTCTCTCTGCCCGTGCCCACCCTGAGCAGGGCCCCTCTCCTCTCTCTGCCCGTGCCCACCCTGAGCACGGCCCCTCTCCTCTCTCTGCCCGTGCCCACCCTGAGCAGGGCCCCTCTCCTCTCTCTGCCCGTGCCCACCCTGAGCAGGGCCCCTCTCCTCTCCCTGCCCGTGCCCACCCTGAGCAGGGCCCCTGTCCTCTCCCTGCCCTGCAGAGCCAACGAGGAGATCGCCCAGGTGCGCACCAAGGCCAAGGCGGAGAGCGCGGCCCTGCACGCGGGGCTGCGCAAGGAGCAGATGAAGGTGGAGTCCCTGGAGAGAGCCCTCCAGCAGAAGGTAACACACCTGCCCCACGCTCTGCCAGCCCTGACAGCGGTTTCTTTTACTGCCCTGAGCTATCTGTTGATGTTGGAGATGTGCTCCAGATTTTTGGCCCTGAAAGTGTTTTGTGGTTTTAGGTTTTGGAGTGTTTTCTGTTTGATCGGGGTATTTTTTCTTTGCTTGGGGTTTTTTGTGTTTTGTGGGGTTGGTTTGGTTATTTTGGGCAGAAGGGGCAGAGCTTTACCTGTGCCTGGTTGCAGAGACATGGGCTGGGCAGCTGCAGATCTGCAGCACTGGGCTCTGACAGGGATGAGGAGGGGTGAGCCCAGGGTCT
Organism: Calyptomena viridis; assembly: GCA_013390005.1. Taxonomy (NCBI): domain Eukaryota; kingdom Metazoa; phylum Chordata; class Aves; order Passeriformes; family Eurylaimidae; genus Calyptomena; species Calyptomena viridis. Next base: position 246,797 of record WEIV01028645.1, on the reverse strand, counting down.
GCACAGTGCCTGGGTGCACAGAGCAGCTGCCACAGGGCAAGGGCAGAGCTGGCTGCCCCTTCCTGCACGGGCTCAGTGACAGGTGGCTCCAGGTATTATCTCCCACCTGTGCCCCCACAGGGGTCCCCAAGGTCTGCTTTTCTTCCAGAACCAGGAGATCGAGGAGCTGACCAAGATCTGCGACGAGCTGATAGCGAAGCTGGGAAAGTCAGACTGAGCCTCACACCCTCACCCAGCACTCTGCACTTGGCTGCTTCTCTCGTGATGTCCAGCACCTTGCCTTACCCCCAGTGCCCCCACAGCCAGGCACACGTGTCCAGCTGCCCTGCTTGGCTGCCAGACCCGTGGCTCCCAAGCAGAGCTGCTCCCCTTGCTGTCCCTGTCTGCTTCCCACAGCTCTGGGACTGGGATCCCTGTGCTCAGACTGGGAATCCTGCAGTCAGACCAGGAATCCTGGTCAGCCAGGGCCTGCCTGTCCCTCTCAGGGTCCGGGCTGTCCCTTGGTGACACCAGTGCCACCTCTCAGCTGGGAGGTGACACCCCAGGCTCTGTCCCCCTTGGCTGGGCTGGGTCTGGTTGTGTCCCCACCACACTCTGTCACTTACTGTCCTCACATGCTCCTGCACAGACTCAGCCACGTGGTGGGTCCTGTCCTGGGGTGTGAGTGATGCCAGGGCTGCACCTGGCAGCTCTTGCACTGGGAAAGGGGACCTGGCATGGCTGGTTTCTGGTTCGTGGGTGAAGCACAGCACAGTCTGTCCCTGTCCCTGTCCCTGTCCCTGTCCCTGTCCCTGTCCGTGCCAGCCTCAGAGGAAGGGAGCTGATATCTCTGCATTCATGCACTTTATGAGCATTTATGGGTGCTCGGGCTGTCTGCTCACTCTTTCCAGTCAGGCACAGTCCTGCTGCAAGACTTGTTTCCCCCAGAGTACTAAAATAGCCACAAAACCTGTAGTAACTTCAGGCCTCTCAATGGAGAGTCCGGGTGGGGGGGACAGGAGGCTGCTGCACCCAGAGGTGTTTGGGATGTTGGTTCTGGAGGACTGTCCTCCCCAGAGCCACCCTGCCTGTGTCCCTGGGCTCTCCAGTGCCTGGAGGACCTGGGATTGAACTTGCTCCAAGCCAAGGCTGTTGCCTGTGCCATGGGTCAGGGCACTGCTTTGGAGGCTGCAGGAGGAAGGAAGCGAATCCTGAGCTGTCCCACAGCTCTGCTGACAGAGAACCCCTTTTCCCAGAAGGGGCTCAGTGCTGCCCTGGCTTTTGCACTGCTGTCAAAACTTCCCTTATAGAACTGATTATAACAAAACCCAGCCTTTATAGGCACAGGCAGATCCAGACAGTAAAATACCCTTTGAAGTCTGCCTGAATGCAATCCAAGTTCTGACTTTCTGTGCAGACAGGCTGCCCCCTGTGTTCGGGAGGTATTTGCTTCTCTGGACACACCAAGCTCCAGCAGAACTGCTGAGGTTTCCTTTGCATTGTGCAGGGAACTGGGGGGCTCTGGGGTGACACAACACATTTAAATCCCTTTGTAGATCCCGTGTGTGCCCTCATGGCTGTGCTGTTATAGGAGCCAGCCTTCCCTGGTGAGTTTTGGCACTGCATTCCCCTGGCCGTGGTGCCCTGGGAGCAGGCAGGGTCCTGTGACGTGTGTGCTGTGGGTTGGGGAGTGCTGTGGGTCAGGATGAGCTGTGGGGTGTGGGCACAGCCCCCTGGGGTCAGGGCAGACCCACCCCATCCTGCAGGAGGCAGAGCAATGGGATTGGGAAGTCGCTGCAGTTGTGGATTCTCTGCCTTGAACAGATAGTCCTAAAGTGTGAAATAAGGGAAATATTTGCAGTTTGGACTGTTTCCTGCCCAGCCTGTCGAACACTTTCACAAACCTTTTTGCTGCTACCTTTTTGTAACAGAATTGAGCTCTTTTTCTTCTATTTTCTAATTCCCTGTGTTGAGCATGCAGAGCAAACACCAGTTTAAGCCAGAGCCATAGGCTTGATTATATTTTATTAGTTATATAATGTATAGAGAAAGTTTATTATACACCTAAGCAAAGATGCAGCTGCCTGCCCAGCACACATCCCCCAGCCTGCTCTCCACATTCCCAGTTATCCCAGTGATGTCACTGTGTGACAGGAAGCAGATGGCTGAGACCACTCGGAGCTGTTCACCTGTGGCTTGTGCTGGATGTTCACCTTTGCACAGTTGACAGAAAGGAAAAACCCTTTTCCCCCCTCTTTTTTCATCCCCTTTCACCCCCCCACGTCCCTCTCCTGGGTTGATGGAAAAGCCTCAGTCCTGTGGTCAGCAGAGACTGTTTCTGTTTCCCTTTGGGGGTCTGTGCAGATAAAGCAAACACTGAGACCCAGGGAGTGCTTGGGTAGTTGGGCTTTTGTCTTCTCAACTCTTGAGGAAGCAGAGAGCAGCATTGCACAACCTCCCAGAGGTGGTGAGAGGCTGCTTTGGGGCTGGTTTCTGGTGTGGCACAGCGAGTCCCTGTGCCAGGTAGGGACTGGGGCACCCTCAGCCTCCTGCTGTGCTCAGGGCCATGGCACTCATGTGCTGGCCTGGCCCCAGGTGTGCCAGTCTGAGGGTGGCCTCTCCCAGGAATGTTGCTCTGCCCTTCAGAGCTGGCAGAGAATTGCAGAAGTTTGGGTTTCACCACTCAGCACTTCCCCAGAGCCCTGACTTGCTGCCAGTGTGGTTCCTGCTGCAGCCTCCCCCCAGGTAACCTGCAGGGAGAGTCCTCCATCCCCCTGTCCCTGCTGCCCCCAGTCCTGCCGTGCTGCCTCCCTGCCCCAGTGCTGCCTGTCCCTGTGCCTGTCCACGTGCACCCCAGTCTGGGCAAAGAAGATTCCTAAGGAATGATTTATTAACTATAATATGGTTATAGTTACATATATATAAATACACATAGAATGGGTATAGCTATATAAAATAGAAGGTGTGTGTTTGCAAACAGACAGGACTGATGTATCTCACGTGCCAAGACCACGGTGTCCCTGTGACCAGCACGGGGAATGGCCAGTCCCTGTGCATGGGGTCACAGCCTGGGTGTGTTTGTCATGTGTTCTTTGCAGTAGAGTTTAAATGCCCCTTTCTGGCAGTGACAGGCCCTGCCCGTGTTGCTGTTTGCAGTGTGTGTTTGCCAGCAGATCTGTCTGTAATGAAGTGCCAACCAGTAACCCCCAAACACTGATCACTTCCCCTGCCCTCCAGTGGGATCCTCCAGGCAGGAACTTCCTCTGGACTGGCTCCTGCCCTGCTGCTTCGTGCCATGCGTGTAACTGCCATCACCATCAGTTTTATATGTATGATAATTTCCCTTTTATAGGTCAGGTAAATATTTGTAAGAGTTACACTCACACAAATGAGATTATTATAATGATTACTAATATATTTTTTCCATGTTTCATTGCCTAAGTAAAAACTGTGTTTATCACTCTTGAAAGCTTTCTTGGTGTTTGTGAGTTGGGTGAAGGGTTTTTGGAGGATTTGGCTTTACTTTCCAGGATGAGCCATGTTCTGCCTCTTGTTTATTAATGTGTTTCAAATAAGCACAGTTTTCATCTGTTCCTGAAATCTACATTCCTGAGCTCTGAAATTCAGACCTGGGAAGACTTTGCCTGTCCCCATGACTCCCACCAAGCTGCAGTGATGCTGCACCATGGCAGTGAGCTTGGACGGGAGGAAGGGCTGAGGCAGCAGCAGGATGTCAGGCAGGAGAATCCTTGGCTTAATCCCCACACTGGCCCTGACAATCTTCCTTGGCCTTGGGTAAATCCCCCTGGAAGGACAAAGCCCTGGGGGCTGGGGAGGGCAGGGATGGCTCCCAGCCCTGGGGGGTTCAGTTGTTCTCTCACACTTCTCCTTTAGTGGGCTGGAAACTCTTGGGTGGGGTTTCCCTGACTTGGCTGCTGCACATGACAAGAAAGGGGTCGTTCTCTAGATGGAGCACGTTTAATCTCTGAAAGCCACTGCAAGGTTCCATGTCCAGAGATGGTTTCCCAAGCAGGCACTGGCAGGACATGGAGCAGAGCCCATCCCAGCAAGTGTGAGTAGGTCTGGACTCCTCCACTGGCACCACTCCCATGCTCTGCCCACTCCTACGCCCCAGCCCTGCCCATGCCCTTGGGGAGCCGTGTCCCATCTCCCCAGCTAAGATGGCATTATCCAGGGCCTGCAGTGAGGTGTTATCCCCAGCCCCCAATCCCATCACCCAAGCAGATTAGCTGTAAGATCTCAGGACAAAAGAGCAGCTGCAGCCCCACACTGCACAGTGCTGAGAATGCCCTCCCTGAGGACCCTCCTGGCCCTGGCCATTGTCACGTCCCTGGCTGGAGAGAGTAAGTACCCCTTGGCTCCAGACAGCACGAGGCTGGGTGAATAAGTTGCTGTAGTTGCTCCTGTGCTTGCTGCTGCCCTGTCCCTGTCCCTGTCCCTGCCCCTGTCCCTGTCCCTGCCTGCTGTGCCCCTGCCCCACGCTGCTTCCACCCCTTCCTGTAAAATGGTTTTTTGGGGGGAAGGGTAGCACCCAGAGGAGCCTCCTGCCCTTCACCTCTCTGCCACTGGCACAAAGCCCGGGTGCAGTACCCAGCAAGGACTGCAGATCCTCTGGTCTCCAGCTCCAATGGAGCTGAGGAGGTACCTGAGCCAAAACCAAGCAGCCTCTCACGGCTGGAGCTTTTCTCCCAGCTAAAACTTGGTTTCTCCAAGGCAGAATCACAAAAAGTACGAGAGTGGTTGCACTGCTCAGAGCAATGCCATGGAGTGACAGCAGCTCTAGACAGTTTGGGGATCTTTGGACCAAGGCAAGATGAACCCAACTGTGTTTTTTAGCTCAGGGCAGATGAAAGCTGCTCCATGCTGTGAAGAACCTCAAAGGAGAAAAAAAGCAGCCCCACAGTGGAAGCCGGATCACTGTGGGTTAATGGCAGGTGTTCAATTTGCACCTGACCCCACGAAATCCCAATTTTCCCCATTTTCAGCACCCAGAGAGATGAAGGTGGGAGCTCTGGCCGGGAGCCGGTCCCCGCTACCACGAGAGGGCTCTGCTCCGCCAGCAAAGCAGAGACGAGTTTTAGTCCCAACACCAGTGGTAATTTATCCATCCCATCAAAATCAAGGACTCATAATTTCAGGCGAGAGCAGGATCTCCAGGTTTGGGTTTTTCTGGTGTTTGTGTGTGTGCTTTGAAGGGTCTGACGCACAGGAGCAAAGGGCTGGCTGTTATCTAACCTGCCCGTGGCTCACGCGTCTGCCCCGCACTTTGGTACCTGTCACCGCTCTCGTCCCCAGGCAGCGCCCTCGGGCTGAGCTGCTGAGCACAGGGTTGTGTATGGGAGCTGCTGACACAGACGCACACACAGAGCCCGCTCCCACAGGTTGGATGACTCCTCCCTTCTCCCCCCTAAAATACTCATTAAAATGAAATTTGGCACAAGACGACAGAGATCAAGGGTGG
>WEIV01028645.1:220787-236965 GCA_013390005.1 Calyptomena viridis | reverse complement strand
GGGGAGGCGGCCCCAGGGCTGGTCCCTCCGTCCCGGGATGTGGCGGAGACTCAGGTCCCTGCATCTGGACCATCCGTGCCCGGCCTGGGGATCGAGCCCTCCCGGTGCGAGCGGCTTCTGCCCGGCGGTGCCTGCAGTGAGGGGTCGGGGACAGGAGAGCGGGAGGCAGCGAGGGGGCTCCGCCGGGACGGACGGGCTTTGGGGAGCAGAGGGGAGTCCTGCGGGCACCATCCCCGCCGAGAGTCTGTGGGGTTGGAGGCAAACGTGCGGCGAAGATCGGGGATCTGCAGCTGTTCGGTGTGTTCCCCGATTCTTTGTGGCCAGATAAAGAGCCGTATCCTGGCTGCTCCCTGCCTGCCCCAAACAGGTTAATCATTTCATTAAGGCAAATGTCTGGAATTAGCAGGAGCGAGTTGCTGGGCTCTGCCTCCCCCGTCTGCCTCGTGGGTCGGGACAGACGTCGCAGCTCCGGTGCAGGAGCGGGTCGGAGGAAGTGGTGCTGCAGCGGCTGCGGCTCAGCTGCCTGGGGCACCGGGGCACTGGGCATCGCAGCTCCCAGCCCTCCTGGGACGGGACAGCCGTCCTGTGCCCCGCCAGTACCAGGGCAGCTCGGGCAGACAGGAGGCGGCTGCTGTGGCTGCCCGCAGGTGTGGTGGGTGCTGTGGAGTGAGGTGCCGAGGAGATACTCTGGCGGTGCAGCTGTGATGCTCCAAATGTCGGGTCTGCCTCGGATTTTCCTGCTGCGAGTGTCCCTGGGTCGCTCCTGTGTGCTGAGAGCAGGAGCAGGCAGGGCACGGCAGCCGTGACGGTGCAGTGAAGCGCTGCTGTCCTGCGCTGCTTCCCGGAAAGTCTGGCTGTGTGGCTGCACATGAGACCTCTGAGCCACCCGTGGCCTCACAGGGGACTTGGGTGCTGCCTGAACAGTGCCCTGCACCTCCTGCCTCTCCCCGAGAAGCACATCCCTGTCTCAGGAGGTAGGCAAGGGGGTGGTTTTGCTGTAAACCTTTTCCTATACACCAACTGCTTGCCATTTTACTCACTGAGTCAGGAAAGGGGTGTCTTTTTTGGTGGGACATGATGACTGAAAAAGCTGTGAAGTCGGTTGCTTCAGAGGTAGGAAAGAGTCCTGGAAGTCACAGTAGGAAATGGCAAACATTCCTAAAGAGGATCTGGTAATGAGCTCCTGAGGGTTGGATTCAGTGTAGTGTTTGGAAAATTCAAGTCGTTGTTGGATGGCAGATCAACTTCTGTGAATCAGGCATGAGCCTCATGCATAAATCATAGCTCCCAGAGCCAGTGTTAGGTCTGTCGTGTTTCCCTACAGGACATCCTCTGAAGCTAAAGCTCTCCTCACTCTGAGGCTTTCAGGGGCTGATCCACACTTTAAATGATGCTCCTTTTCTCTTTGGGTCTCACATAGAAATATTTATTATTTATGACTTGGAATTTGCAAAGTGCTGTATAAATAGTCAGTGTTGGTGCAAATTGGACATTTTCTGGCTCTCCTGGAGTTCCTGAGCAGGGGAACCCAGAATGTTAGCAGAGCTGGAGATGTTACTTTTATCCTTTTCCTATGGAAAAGTGCAGTTCTCAGTGGCCCCAAGGAGGCAGACAATTTGTGTCCTGTGGGCAGTGGGATGTGAGGGGACAGGAACCTGGCCAGCTGTGGGCAGAGTGTGGGGCAATCCCAATTTCCTCTGCCCAGAGGTTTGTGCACATTCAAGTGCGACCTGAGGCCAGTGTGCACGGAAGGCTGAGCTGTTCTGTGGGCTCCCAGATGAGCCCATGGTGGTGAAGGATGGCAGTGGAGAGACCCAGGGGGTCCCTTGAGGTGTCCCATGGGGTTGTGGGCTCAGAGCTCATCCCTGCACTGTCTGTGGTGTGCTCTTCTCTTCCTCATCCCTCTCCTAAGCAAAAATCTCTAGACTTTTATTATCAACAGAAGGAAGAGAGAGTTTATGAGGCTTGGTCTGAATGCATTGGTGTGGTTGAAGGCACCTGGAGATTGGTTTGCCCTGTGCTTCCCCACCACAAAAATAACCCCACAAAAAAGCAGAGAGACATGAAGTGCCCACATAAACCCTGTCACTGGGGCACCCGTGTTGGTGTAAAACAACCTCTCGCCCTGCAGCAGTGTGTGCCCCGTGAGCCAAGCCCCGATACCCATCTCTGAAACACTGCTGATAAATTGAGATCCTGACAGCAGGTTGACTTGTTTTCTGCCTCCTCTACCTTTGCAGCTGCACCCCAGCTCTTGCACAACCCTTGCCTCCCCGAGCCCCACTCCACTGCAGCTCAAAAATAGTATTTCCTCCTTTTCTGCATGAGATCTTTTATTTGTGTAGCTCTGCTTCTGGCACCTGCATGATCACCCCTGTCCTGCCAGACAGACCACACCGGGTTTGCTCCCATCCTGTGGGTAACAGCCTTCCCCATCCCTTCCCTCCACCCTGTGCCATGGGAAGGGGGCTCTCTCTGGGTGCTGGGATGTGTCCTGCCCACTCGTGGCTCTCGGTGCTGCTTCCACTCACCACGAGGGGTGGGAAGTGATGGTGTTCCTGCTGCAGCAGGGAGGGGCTCCAAGGAAACCCTGCTCACCCCAGCTGGGGGCAGTGCCATGGAGGGTCCGAGCCTGTGGCAGACGTGGGGACAAGGCATGGCCCCGCTGTGATGGGTCATTGTTTTCCCTGCTGACTCGGCATCCTGGCTGCACAGATTTTCTGCTGGAGTTGCAGAATGTTTCCCATTTCCTGGGGGTGTGCTCGGGCTCTCTCTAGTGCACAGTTTACTTCAGGATTATTTTTTGCTGTGATTCTCAGGGATCTGGTGTCTGACGTCAGATCCTTTGTGTCTACTTTGTCCTCTCTCATGGAGGTTGCTGGCTCTTGGTACTGGGAGTCATGGGTTGGTAGGTTGTCCCTTCCCTCTCCCTCTGGAGAGCTCAGATGTGGCTGAGTGACTGTGCTGGCACCCGGGCACATGTGGCTCCAATGGGCTGGGATGGCAGTGGGTGTGGGAGCAACTCTGGGGGAGCTGGGGCTGTGGGATCAGAGCACCCACTTCTCCCTCCTGTTCCCACTCCACAGGGTGATGCCAGAAGGGACCCGGAATGCCGTACCTGGATCGGCAGAACCGTATCTGCGGGTTCCTGGACATTGAGGAAAATGAGACCTGTGGGAAGTTTCTGCGGAGGTATTTCATCCTGGACACCCAGGCCAACCACCTGCTGTGGTACATGGACAACCCTCAGGTGGGCTCGTGCACCGGCCGTGTCTGGGAACGTTGGCAGTGAGTCGCTTGGCACATGTGGCCTGGTGGAGGCGTCTCCCCCTGGTCCCCGAAGGTCCCTGCCTGCTGTGTGGGTTATGGGAGTGTCCTGTGACCACGAGCAGGCTCCAGCCCCTCTGTGACCTCTGTGGTTTCTAGAACCATCCCGAGGTGGGGATGGTGCTGGGGTGCAGCACAGCAGGGCCAGTCCTGCTGCTGGGGGGGTCTGGGCTCAACCAGATGCACAGAGAAGGAAGTGGCCAAGTGCAGCAGCTGCAGTGGCTGCTGCCTGACCCTGAGGACACCAGCGACAGCCTGGCTTGCCCCTGCCACCTTCTCCCTGTCATTTACCTGCCATTACTCACTCCATGTGTTGCAGAACCTGGCCATTGGAGCAGGTGCTGTTGGATCTCTGCAGCTGACCTATATCTCCAAGGTAATGTCGGGTGGGGCGGAGGGAAGGGAAATGCTCCCTGTTTTCCCCTTATCCCTGCAGCATTCCCGGGAGAGGCGATGGCTTGCCCTGAAAGCACCCAAGGCCAGGTCCTGGTCCTGCCTGAGCTCGTGACAACCTTCCTGGGATGGAGCCTGGGCAGGGCTGTGGGGAGCCCACAGTGAGTGTCCCCATGGCACGGGGATCCCAGCACTGGCACCGTGTTCACTTTCACTGCCGTGGGACGGGATGAGAGGTCGTGTTGCAGGAGGAAGAGGAACTGTTCTGCCCAGGGAAGGACATGGGGTGGCCAAAGACAAGTGGGGACAGGAGTGTGGTGTCGGAGTGAGCTGGACAGAGCTGGCAGCTGGCTCTGTAGTGCACCAGGAGCTCTCCCCTGTGCTCAGAGGGCAGAGCCCTGAAGGACCAGACCTGGAAACTCGCTTTTGTGTGTCTTAGCAGTGTTATCTGGCCTCCTCGAGTAGACAGGAATAGTGCAATAAGCGACATCTGTTGCAGGGCTGGTGACTGAGACACGTGGAGCCGTGGCTGTGTGGAGAGCAGATCCTCCTTTCACCATCCTCCTCCTGCAAGTGGCCCCTCGGCTGCTGTGGGGGAGTGGGGGGCTCGTGGCTGCCACGCTGGGCTCAGCTCAGCTTTATCCTGGAGCCGGATAAAGAATTGGACAGATCTCTGTGTTCCTGCTGAATCATGATTTATAAATTAAGCACAGATGAAGCAATGCTGGGAGGCTTAGCCTTCCCCATTTCAGAAAGAGCCTCACTTACAAATTATATAGGTTTTAGTTTAAATGAAAATTGCTGCAGGACAGCATTTGGTCACAAACTGTGGGGTTGGGTTCTGCCAGCAGCTGGAACTACCAACAGTAAATATACCAGAAAAATGGAGGTTTGCTTAAGAAAACATATTTAAAGCATTATGGACTGGCTCCGAAGGAGGAGGGCTGTCAGAATAAATACTCCATGAATGCTGTGCTTGGAGCCCCAAGGAATATTATTCTTACATAAATGATTCTTACTCTTTAGGGAGAAACCACTGCTATTTTCCCTCAATTTTCTTAATTGCTGACAAGAGCAACTGTGTTAATTCAGAAGAACTCATGTTTTCAGGGCCTTTGAAAGCTTTCTGTCCTGTGCTGGGCAGTGCAGCCTGTGCCAGGGGGCACACGGGGGATGAAAGCCCTGGCTCTGTGCTGACCTTGCCCTGGGACCCTGTGCCTGCTGCTGCCATGTGGTCAGTGTTGCCCTGACATGGGCCAGTTCCCAACAGCTGGCACAGCTGTGCTGCAGCTCGTGTTGTCCTCGTGGTCATGGCGAGTCCTGCTCAGGGGTCCTGCCCAGGGTGGCAGAGCCCAGGCTGGGCACAGTGCACACAGCAGGATGGGTGAGTGGAGACTTCCAGCTCTTGTGCCCACCATTAGCATGTGCTGTTACCTCCAATTTTGCCCCTGGTTTGCTCTGTCACAGGTGAGCATTGCCACCCCAAAACAGAAGCCGAAAACTCCATTCTGCTTTGGTGAGTGAGAGGGACCCTGGGGGGCTCTTGAGGGGACACCCCGCCAGCGTGGGGACCTGCCCATGAGCCGTCCTGGCTGCCAACACTCCTTGTCCTTCCCTTCCCTGGCAGTGATCAATGCTCTGTCCCAGCGCTATTTCTTGCAAGCCAGCGATCAGAAGGATCTGCAGGACTGGGTGGAGGCTCTGAACCGGGCCAGCAAGATCACGGTAGGTCACTTAGTGCTCTTCCCAGGTGTTCCCTACACCGTCCCCAGGGATGGGGTCCCCAGGGTTGGGGTTACTGGTGTGTCTTTCCTCATCCTCCCAGCCCAGCTGTGGGGAATCGTGGCTGTGCCCTCTCCCTCCTGTTCCTCCTGCTGGCTGGGATCCAGACCGGCCAACTCCTCGCTGTGGCTGTCAAAGGGTGTCTTCCTTGTGCTTCAGTAACTTATTTACTCCATTTTTATTCTTCCTGGAATGCCCAGTCCTGTGACGAGGCGCAGCGAGTGCCCTGCACGGGGGCAGTGGCTCAGCAGGCTGTGCCTGCATCCAGAGGGGTTTGTGTGCTGTCTCCTCTCATTTGCTGGTGTGTGTTCACAGAGCCGTGAGGGGATGGGCACTGACCCAGAACCTCGCAGAGCCTGAGCTCCCAGCACTGGGGGATGTGCTCCCTCCCCACGCAGAGGCTGCAGTGCCTGCACGGGGGGCTTGGGGTTGGCAGCTCCAGGACACCTTGTCTCTACCCTGTGAAGGGGTTGGGGGTTTCTGCAATAAGGAGAGGGGCCAGTGCTTAATGTGAGCAGAGTTCTGCTGCATTGTGCACTGATACGTGTTGTTTATGGTGTGTAAACTAAATGTAAGGAAAAATCGTGGTAAACGTTTAGGATTGGGGCCTCTCAGAGGAGTTTTTTCTTTAAAATCCCTAGAGTGCCATGTTGTAGCCTTTGTGGAAACTCATCTGCAAGGCCAGAATTGGTCTGTGTTTTCGGTTTTTGTCTGTGAACACATTGTGTGACAACCTCTGCACCTGCAGCCACCAGAGCTTCTCTTTCTGGGTGCAGGTGATGTTGGTGACAACCTTCACCTCCACAGAGGGGTAGAGCTGTGGCCAGAGCCTGCCCAGCATGTCTGACTGTACTGTCAGTGTGGGTTCCTCTGCCTGGGGAGGGGAGAGGGTCTCCCAGGAGGATGGAGGTGGGAGCTGGGGTGATGAGAGGATGAGGTACATCCTCTGCCTCTGCAAGAAGCTGTGGTGATTTCCATACCCTGATGTTGGCTAGCCCTTCCCAACTCTGGCTGTGTCCCAGCTGGCCGACCGGCTCATCCAGCCCTGCAGGGAGTTGTCATGGGCTGGCTGGGAAAGCCAGGGCTACCGGGATGTGGGTGACACTGCTGCTCTGCCCTGCTTTAGGGGGAGGGCAGGAGGGCGGGTTGGAGCCCTCACTAATGCCATTAAGGGAGTGCAGGCTCAAGAAGGGAAAGTTGGAAACTCCTTTGTGTCCAGAGCCAGGTGCCAGAGGGAAGGAGCTTGGAGGGGAAAGGGAAGATGCCGGCGCTGGGAGCCGTGTCCCCACAGCACAGCCTGTGCTCACGGCGGGGTCACAGCCCGGCTGTGCTGGGTTTTGACAGGGCCCGGCTCTTGGCCGCGGGGGTGCGGCTCAGCCTCGTTAGCCAGACCCGGCTCCTCATTAAGCCCGGCTGTAAGTGGAGCGCGGACAATTAAAGGAGCCGGTGTCCCACAAACGCACTGAGCTGCAGAGGCGAATCACAGGCGCCTGTGAGATGATGCTTAATCATTCAGCACCTCTCATCTCCCATCTGGGTGCCTCCTGCGAGCCGCCCAGGGGGGCCCACACCCTCCCTACCTGGGGTGCTCGTTCAGGTGTTACCTTTTCAAGGGATGTTGCTACATTAGACAGAGACGGGGGTGCCTGGTGCAGGTGTAGGGCTGCCCTGCATGGTCACCCTGTGCCCCTCATCCCTTCCTTTCTCCCACAGGTGCCAAAGGGTGGCAGTGTCCCGCCGGCCACGGAGATTGTAAAGCCTCCAGTGGTCCCCCAGGCCCAGGAGAGGAAGCCTCAGGTGGCCTATAAAACCGAGATTGTTGGAGGGGTGGTGGTCCACACACCCATCTCCATCAACCAGGTGAGCTGGTTTGCACTTTCGTTTCTGAAAACCAGCATGGTGCCTGCAAACCTTCCCACTGCTGGTATGAATGGCTGCTCTGAGCACCCTGTAGCACCTCTGCTTTGTCTTGGCCTGAATTGTGATGAGGTGAGGGGGTGTGAGGAGGAGGAGGCCGGGAATCTGCTCAGCTTCGTGGCCATCACCATCCACCCACTCATCCTGGGTCCACATCCTGCCTTGAAGTGCCTGGGGCAGGATTTAGGGGACCCTGTGTCGCTGTCCCCACCACAGCAGGCAGAGGGACTGGCCTGTCCCGGGGACAGTGGCTGGCACTGCTTACTGTGCCTCTGCACCCCTTCCCTGGCATGTGCACGGGTGTGCACGTGGCCATCGGCATCTCCCACCTTTGGGCACTTGTCCAGCTCTGGGTCTCACTTCAGCTCTTATCAGTGGCAGCACTGAAAATAGAGCAGAGAATTAGATCATTGCAGTGGTTGGTGCTTTTAACACTTCCCTGGCCACAGGGTTTGGTGGGATGTGGAGATGTGCCGAGGAGTGTGGGGTGCAGAGGGGTTTTTGGAGGTGGTGCATCAGCTGCCAGAATATTTCTGTGTTCTTGCTTCTTTCTCCGTGTGAAATGGCCATTCCTCTGCTGCAGCTTCCTGAGCGGGTCTGTGGTTTCCTGGCTGTGCCCCAGCTGGCTGGTGCTGCTCCGGGTTCACTGGAGAGCCCCACGCTCCAGCTGCACCCCCAGACTGGCCAGGGGCATCACCCCAGCTCCTGGTGTGACCCTCCCTGTTGCAGGAGTGTCCTCAGCTCTGGCTTTGGGCACCACATTGTAACGCCCGGCAGAGCTGGCACAGCCCCAGGCTGGGGTGCAGGTGATGTCCCATCCCAGCGGGCCAGAGCTCTGCTGCTCTCCAGAGGGGCTGGGTGGCATTTTAGGGCCAGCCAGAAGGTGGTTTGTCTGTCCTGGGGACGCCAGAGCAGCTCTGGAAGGTGCTGGAAGGCACAGGGCGGGCAGGCCGCCGGCTCAACCGCACCGGCAGTGTCACCGCCACGGGGCCATATAAGGGTGGCGGTGGCCAGGGCCACCCCGCTGCCATGGCAATGAAACCTCAGCCGAGCAGGAGGAAGGGGTTGGAGTGATGGGGAAGGAGCTGAGTGCAGCAGATGTTTCATCTCCGCCATCCTCTCTGCTGCTGGGGGGAAGGGAGGGCACTGCCGGGGCGATGCTGGTGGCAGGGCAGGGTCCCCCCCTTGGGGTGCTCTGGGGGAGCCAGGGGTGGGTGCTGGGCACGTGGCCATGATGTAGCCCCTCCATGCTCATAGCAGTGAGCATTACACCTGGGGAGAAACAGCTTGGGGCCAGAGGAGGCACAGCTTCTCTTCCTGAACTCCACATACCCCAGTGTCTTTGGGAGAATTTGGCTCTGAAAATGTGGATTGGTGACTTTATGGCTTTTATGAGCAGTTTATTCCCATGATATATTGCCTTCTCCCACTGGAAAGCATTGCTGCTTTCTAACTTGGTTTTGTCTGGTGGTTCTTGTTCTCCTCATACCTCAGTGGTGCACTTGAGTCACCTCTCTGTGCATGATGAGCTGGGCAGATTATCTTCTTTAGCTCCCCTGCTTCAAGGGATTTTCTTCAGCCTCCACATTGTTTTTCTGTAGCCTTTCTGATTTCTTAACATTGTTTTTAACACATGGTTGCCAAAAGGGTGAGCAGTATCGAGGCAGCAGCCTGGAAAGCTGCCCACAGTGGGAGAACCTCAGCTCTGGACTCTGGCTCGTTCCCTGCCTGTGTCCAGCGCTGCCATTAGCCCTTGGCTCACGCTGTGCTCGGGACTTGTTTCCCTGCAGCTGGGTGTCCTGCTCTCCAGCAGGGAGTTCCCTCCCTGCTCCCAGTAACTCTGTCCTGTGTGGTTGCAGAACGGTGGGGCCGGAGGGGAGGGCAGTGAGGTGAGTGCCCCCCACCCGCTGCTGCGGCGCTCGCAGAGCTACATCCCCCCCTCGGCCGCCAAACCGCCCGCTGGGCCCCCCGCGCTCAAGAGCGGCTTCTGCGTGAAACAGGGGAACGTGGTGAGTGCTGGGGCTGCTCCCCTGGGCTGGGGGGGCTCCAGGGCTGCCCTGGAGGCAGGACCACCACAGGGTGGGTAGGGAGAGTGGCAGAGCCCAGCACCAAGCAATTTCCTCCTCTTTTCCAGAGGAAGAGCTGGAAGCGGCGGTACTTTGTTCTGGATGAATTTTCCATCAGTTACTACAAGTGTGAGCAGGTGAGCAGCCCCCCCTGGGACCCAGAGCAGAGCTCTGGCACCACTGCTGTGCTGGCACGGGCATATCCCAGTCCTGGGGCAGCCGGGCCCATCTCCGTCCCCTCTTGCCTCTGCAGGACAAGGAACCCTTGCGTTCGATTCTCCTGAAGGATGTTTGCAAGACCCACGAGTGCCTGGTCAAGTCTGGGTAATGCTCCCATCCATGTTTCCCTGCTGTGGCTCCAGGCTGTGTCAGGCTGGAGCAGCCAGCAGGAGCTCAAGGTGTTTGCCTTAAACTGGCCCAGGCGGCTGCAGGGTCTCAGGAACAAGTTATTGCAGCAAACACTGATAAAATCAACATAACTTGAAGACCTGCGATGAAAAATGACCTAAGAAAACAAATCTCTTCGGCTAAAGATATGGTGTATTAATGTATCTCTGAACTGTTTATTCCTGATAGGTAATAGCAAGCTGACATTTAAAATGAGCTGGGAATGCTGTGGGTTGTGGTGGAGGAGGGCAGGGGTTTGCCTGCTGATGGCAGAGCTGGGGAGTGTGTGTGGCTCAGGGTCTCTGGGGAACTGGAGTCTTCTCAAAATCCCAATGAGATCCAAGATTTGCCTTCAGTGTTTCTCCCTGGCACACCCCAGCAATGAGGATAACCACAGATTTTTTCCATCCACAATGGCTGCTGGTGTGATTGTCTTTCTCACTGTTTCTAGTGACCTCCTGATGCGGGACAACCTCTTTGAAATCATAACGAGCTCCAGGACCTTCTACATCCAGGTGAGCAGCCAAGGCCTGGATAATTTTCAGGGCAGTAAGTTCAGTTCTCAACAAATGGGCTGTTCCTACAGTCTCTCACCAGTCAACACGAGCAGACAGGGCTGTAACACATGGCTGTGAGGGAGAACTGGGGGGGGTTCACTTCTCCCATGGGCTTATTTGTAGGAGGAGCTGTTTGAGAGCAGGAAAAGGCAGAGCTGAGCCTTGGGAATGGCAGGACAACCAGTGCCTCAGCACATCTGTTCATCTCTGTGGTGGGAGCAGCCTGGGCCACACCACGGGTGGCAGGAGGCAGAGCCTCACTGGGACTGTGTTTGCAGGCAGACAGCCCCGAGGACATGCACAGCTGGATCCGGGCGATCTCGGGGGCAGTCCAGGCCCTGAAAACCCGTCCCAGGGTAGGTCATGTCCTTTCTGCTGCTTATTTAGTGTCAAATGGAGTTCATGCCAATGTACGAGATGTTTAGTTAGTGGATGGTGTAAGTGCTTGGTTAGACTGATTCCAGGATGAGGTGCCTGCCCTCTCTGGGTTTGCCAGTCACTAAAAGCTCCCTTGAAAAAGGTGGAAAAGTGAGATTCAGCTGTCAAAGTGGGCCTGCGTGAGCCCTGCTCCACTCCGAGGCACGAGCAAGAGCCCGACGGATGGTGGAGGCTGGAATTCAGCCTTTCCCTTTGCTTTGGGCTCTTTTCCTTGCAGGATGCATGGGGGCAGTGCCCGGTCCCTGAGCTCTGCCCGGTCCCTGAGCTCTGCCCGGTCCCTGAGCTCTGCCCAGTCCCTGAGCTCTGCCCGGCACTCACAGCACTGCACCCCCGCAGCCTCACTCTGCTCTGTCCTTGCAGGAGATGTGCTTTGTGAAATCCACCTCCATGGGCAGGCCCGGGGGCTCCTCGGCCCCTTCCCAGCCACGGCCGGCGGCAGAGGAGCGCAGGGCCCTGGGCAAGGCCCCGTCCACCTCCTCCTGGCAGCCCTGGACGCCGGTGCCGCCGGTGCCACAGGTGCCACAGGTGCCACAGGCGGAGGGGAAGCGGCCGGAGCTGGGGGAGCTGCTCAGAGACTCCGTGTTGGTGTCGGCCCTGGCAGAGCGCGGCGGCAGAGCCGTGCCGGGCCCGCGCCTGCGGCACAGGTCGGAGCCGCAGCACCTGAAGGAGAAGCCGTTCCCTTTCGACCTGGACGACGAGAGCATCCGGACCTCCGACGTGTGAGCGGGCACTGAGCCACCCCCGGCTCCACCCGCCCCTCTCCCGGCTGCCGGGGGTCCCCGAGGGGGATCCGTGGTGTGCAGGGTGGTCCCTTCCCTCCAGCACCGCCCTGCCCTGCGCCGCAGGATCTGTCGGGACCCCCATCCCGGTGCCCTGCTCTGCAGCCAGCGGGGTCCCTGCTGCTCCTGCCCGGGCTTGGCCCCAGTGGCTCCGTGTTTTGGAAGGTGCTTCTGGGCGCTGCCAGCACTTGCCGTGCAGGGCAGGAGGTGCTGGGGACCTGGATGAGGGGACATCTTCTGCAGCTCCATAACTTCCCCCCAAAACCAGGTCTGCAGGAAACAGCAGGAGGTCTGGAAGAGTGAAGGGGAGTGTGGCCTTTCTTGTGTTTGAAAAATGTTCTCTCCCCTTTGAAGCTGCTCAGACTCCCTGGGAGCAGGGCAGAGCTGGGAGAAACCAGCCCACAGTTGCCCACACACAGGACTCGCTGCACCTTCCCCTTCTGATGACTTAGTCCCTCAGACCAGCTCTTCCCATCACCTGCCCAGGGGTGTATCAGCAATCTGTTGGCTTTTAACTCTTTTTATACCTGTGGCTCCTGTTGAACTCCAGCCAGGCACGTTCTCAGCCTCTCCAAAGGTTTTTTGGTACTTCCTGAGCACGAGCCAGAGCAGGCAGCTGGAGCAACAGTGGCTCCCAGGTGGGAGCATCCTCAGGTACGGGGTTGGTTTTGCACTGTGCACACCTGGGCACAGGGAGCTGTACTGGGTGGTGAAGGGCTTTTAGCAAAAAGCACCAAAAACTGAGTGCCTGATGGAACTGGACAGACTTGTCCAGCCAACTTATCCACTGCCTGCCCGGGATGGAAACCAGCAGGAGCTTTTAGAGCACCGTGAATTGTCATTTCCATAACCAAATGAGCTCCTGTAGGTGTGATAAATAGTGTGTAGGAAATCCAGGTGTTCCCTTGGCAGCAAGATCATCTGATACCTCACCCCGAAAGTGAGGGCAGCCCCCGGGTGCTGAGTGAGGACACAGCTTTCCTTTTGTTTCCCTGGCCATTACACGTCCTCTGCTCTGCAAACACAGCCTAACGTGCTCCCCAGCAGCACAACATCTGCTTTGTCCCTGCCCTTTTGAGGCCTCCAGCTGTTTGACAGCTGTGCCTCAGCCTCAGCCTGGGGTTGAGTGGAGCTTTATTGTTTGAACTCTGAGCCTTGATTAGCCCAACTGACCTTAACATGATTCAAATTGCACCTTCCTGCCTCGATCCCCTCCAGGGGTTGGTGGGGCTGCTCTAGGGCAGGCACAGTGGAGGTGCCTTGGTGCAGCTGGGGGAGGGAGGGATGGGATCCCCCAATTCAGAGGCAAGAGGGTCTCAGTGGGGGTTATGGGGAGGTGCTGGAGAACACGGAGATAAAGTGAGTGGGAATCAATGCAAACAGTACAGGGTGAGTGGTAATATTTGTTATTTAATTGTAGCAACCCAGATCCTGCTGTTCCTTTTTCTGCTCTTTTTGCTTTATTTGCACCAGTGTTTGAAATCTTTCATTTTTTTAGGCTGACTTGCTGTTTGGCTCCTAACGTGTTTCAGGAATGTTTTAGTAGTTTGGAAGCCCATCCATCAGGGGCGCCGTGTTTGACAGCACTCTGACCTCAGTGTTGGAGAACAGGGAATGGTTCCTTTGTGCAAGGCCTCGGAATCACAGAGTCCTGAGTGTTCCTGGTGCTTGGTAATTGCACAGTTTCCTCAGGCCTGGGATGTAAAGCAGAAGCTTGTTGCACAATTAGGGTTAATTATCCAGGAGGAGAAACTACAAGTGGCTCCAGCACTGTTGCAACATTCCTGTTGCTCATTCCCACCCTCCTGCATCCCCAGGACAGTGTAAGGGATGAAGGCAAAGCCAGGCTCCAGGCCCATCTGTGAGAGTGGAAGATCCCTTCTGCAAGATTATTTCGAGGAGTTTTAGGGCTTACTTTCCTTAGGAAGTCTCTCCTGCCTGGAAGAGGCACCTTTCCCAGAGATAGTTAAATGGTTTTGTACCACTGTATTCCAGAGCTGTCCCTGCTATTGGAAGAAAAGCTCCCTGCAGATTGTTTGGAGGCCCCTACACAGCAGGGGGGGCAGGGATGATAAGAGCCTGAAGGAGAACAGAAATGTGTCTTTTTCCCAAGGCCTGGTGTTTGTAACACTGTTGGTTTACTGTTCTTTAGTGTTCTTGCCTTCAGAAATAAATTTTCCTAAATCCTTCCACTCCTGATGTTTTTGGGATACCTGCATTATGTTCCCTGAACGCTGTCTGTAATGCAGGTGATGTTGGGGAGAGGAATTTCCCTCCCCTCCTGAAGGAGCAGATGCAGCTGGACTCGATGGAGCTTTGTGATGATTTTCAAACTGACTGGTGTCCCCTTAGCTGTGTGTTTGTTTCAGCGCTCTGGTGTGGACACATTCCCCTGGAGTGTGTCCCTGGGAGTGCTGCACATTTAGGGTGCCTTGCAGAGTGGTGGGAGAGAAGGGTTTGCTCTGTTCCATGGACATTCCCAGGTGATTCCAGATGTTGCTGTGAGTGCTGGCTGGGGATTTCAAGTGCTCTTAGGGCTGGGGGCATCATGCAGGCAGTGCTGTGACTCGGGGTGTGGGGTACCTGCCTCCTGCCTGGAAATGCTGGAATGCCCTTTCTTCCCTGTGTTTTTAAATAAAGAGGGGAATCCCAGTTGCTTTCCCAGGCTGTCCCTTTGCACTATGTATTTTTGGTGCCCCCCTCATGCTCAAGTTGCTGCTGCTCTGCACTCGGGGGGCTCTGGGTCGGGGGGCACAGTGCGTGGTGGGGGCAGGGATGTCACAACTCTGCCTTTCCAAAGGTGTGGGAAGGAGGGGAGCTGCCAGACCAAGGCCCCGGGTATCCCTCAGGAGAGCCCCGTGCAGGAATTTGAGGTCTTGCTGTGATCTCAAAGCGGGCTGGGAAGTGGGAGTTGTTAATGACAATGGGCTTTTACACAGGAGATTTTTTTTTTTTTCCTGGCTGGCTGCAGAATTCTTTCCCCTCCATGGACTTCAGTCCAGTTGTTGTGCTGAGGAATGTGGCAGTTTCAGGATGAAGCCTCCCCCCAACCCCAGTGGAAGCTGCCAAACTGAGCTCAGTGGTGACCTAACTGGCCAACAACCACCCTTCCCCGGAGAGGAGGAGTTGGTGCAATGAGCCACAAAGCAAAACTCGAATAGGCAGAATTCCCAGCCAGACTGAGCCCCGGGGCAGCTCCATGGCAGTAGAAGTACCACAGGCAAAAAGTGTCCAAAGGCAGAGGGCTGGAGGGGCCTCAGCTTGCAGAGTTGTGTGAGACTGGGAGTGTGTGTTTTACCTCAAATGTGACCAGATGTTTGCATAGAGATTTTTGTCTGGCCCTGGCTGGGACTTGCTGCAGCTTCCTTTTCCCGTTTTTATTCAGCTCAGTGAGTTTTCAGCCTGCAGCTGCTGGGGCTTCCTCTTTCGGGGGTGAGGCTGTGTCAGCTCCCACTCCTTTGGGTGCTGCAGGCACCCTGTGCTGGGGCTGAGAGGTGCCTGGTACATTGACAGGAGCTTCCCCTGGGCAGCTCGGGCCCCTTCCCAGCACTGGCAGCTCCTGGATGTTCAGACAGCTCTGGGCAGAAATAAGCCCTGTTGCTAAAGAGTGACAAGTGCTGCTTCAGAGGCCTGTGGCTTCCCCACCTGTGATCTGGGAATACACAGGAGATCCAGAAAATCCAGGTTCTACCAATCCTAACCCAGATTCCCCTGAGGGAGTGAACAGGGTGTCAGTAATTTGGAATTAGAGCCTGGGGCTTTGGCACAGAGTCCGTGTAACAGGGGTTACTCAGCCTCACAGGTTCTGGCCAAGTGGTCCATGACCCCGAGGTATCCAGGGCTGAGGACCCCTGGCTGGCCCATGACCCTATGGCCTGTCTCTGCGTGGCTGTGACTCCATTAATCCCCAAAGTACGTGGAGTCAGCTCCTTCCAGAGTTTATTAAGGTTTGTTTGACCTCCTGTGTTTGCAAGGTCTGATTTCTTAAGCTGTCAACTTTTGGGGGTAGGGAGGGGGAGATTCCAGATTATTTTAAATAAGCTAAATATACAACTAAACAACTTTGTGTCCAAGGTTTGTACAGAGGTATTAACAAGAGTAACTGTTCTGCACGGTGAGTTACAGCTCTCTAAGTCCACCTTGTGCCAGGCAGAGCCTGGGCTCGTGCTCGAGGGAGTGGAGGTGCCCAGGGACTCCAGCCCTGCCCCTCCCTCAGTACACGGTGCACCAGTTGCTGCCGTCGCTGGGCATCAGCCCGCCGGTGATGAGCAGAATGAGATCCACAAACCACCAGATGCCCAGGCCCCCCAGGGTCAGCAGCTTCCCCACGGCCGTGCCCGTGTGGCCCAGGCAGAACCGATCCACTCCAAAGCAGCCCAGGAAGAAGGAGTAGAGCAGGGTGGTGATGAAATAGTGGCCGGTGTACCTGCGAAGGAAGACGCGGAGGGGTCAGGGAGCGCCGGCCTCCCCCGCCGGCCCGGCCCCGCTCCTGCCGGGGGGCTCCGTCCCGCGGGCCCGGGAGGGGACAGGGT
>WEIV01028645.1:165736-218430 GCA_013390005.1 Calyptomena viridis | reverse complement strand
CCGAGGTGCCGGTCAGCGCCGCCGTGGGGGCGGCAGGACGCGGGGCTGTGCGGGGCTGTGCGGGCCGTGGGACCCAGGGTGGGCCCGGGTGCCCTCACACCTGTGTGAGTTGCAGGTGGGCGCTGCCCGGAGCGGTGTCGGGGTCGCAGGAGGCGAAGCAGCCCCGGGAACAGCTGTCCGGGCGGTGGCCTTGGCCATCCAGGACACATCTGCTGTCCCGGGGCGCCGGGCAGGAGGCGGGCACAGCACCGCGTGTGGCTTTTTGGGAGTTGTTGCTGTTCTGTCCTGGGGGCAGTTTATGAATTGAGACCGTTCTGTTTATGGGCTCTTACGGCTGTAGATACGTGACAGGCTATAGAACATGACAGGCAGAATTGTCTCTTGTCGTTTCCCCCTCCTAAAGGGACACATGTACCATGTTAAACTTTGCATTTGTTGTTAATGTATGTTTTTATAGTCGGGGCTTCCCAACTGAGGAATCTTCTCTAAACCAAATACTGGTGCTTCATGCTGAGCACGGTGCTCGTGTGGTGAGTGCCTCTCCCTGAAGGGCTCTGTGCTGGAAGCTCTTCCTCTCTTACCGTGTTGTTGCTGGCGGGTGTGGCAGTGGGAGGTGAAAGCCAAGCTTGGAGAGGTGGCTGGTGGTGGAGATGTGGCTGGAGGCCAAGGAGAACAGTCGGAAACAGCATCTCTGGGATACCCGGTGCTTCCAGGGGATTGGCTGGTGTTTGGAGGAGTAAGATTTTAGTTCCTAAGTGTAGGAAGGAAATGTGGGCACTGGTTTCTGGTGGTGGATGGCATGTTCTTCTCTGCCTTCAGAAATCTTTGTCTTGGCTAATAATGCCACACCTGCCATGAAATACAATGAGCATCCTTTGTCTGAGGTCTGGGTATGAAGGAGAGGGGAGAAGCCTCCAACTTCTGGGTTATAGTGCAAGTGCTTTGGACACACATAAAGATGAGGCAGAAATGGGCTGTTACCAGAAACTGCTAATTGAAAATTCCTGAATGACCATAATCACATAGCCTTAAGGGATTTGTGGAGTGTAGCTTTTCCTTTCCTATTTGTGCTTGTAGGAGGCCTCAGGGTTTGGCTCTATGAATTCAAAAAGAAATTCTAGGCAGGGACTGTGTTTTTGGCTACTTGGTCTCTTCCTTGATGCTTGGTGTCACACACAGACCAAGGTATTCCAGCCACACTTTACCAGTTTTTAAAGGAATTCCTAAAATGTCTAAATGCTTGGGTTTGAATTTCTGGGGAAATGTGGTGTTTGGTTAAGATAATTCTTTTGTTCAGATGACAGAAAAGACATCACTGCCTCACCCATATTTCAACAAATCTGGGACAGTAATTCAGCAGAATAAAGAGTGGGTTTGTGGTTATTTCCTCCCTGTGAGGAGTAAAGAAAAGAAAGACATTGCAGTGTGGCTAATGTTGCCTCTTGTAGTGCTTTGCTTTCAGGAAAAGGAAGTTTGAACCATTATTTTGGAGTTTCTGCATGTCTTAATCATTCTCATTTCTCAAGCTAGAATTAAAAAAAAAGGTGCATAGCCTGGTTCCCTTTGGTGGCCAAAGGTAAAGGCAGCCATGTGTCCATAGGGAAGGTTCCCACGGGCCCTGCTGTGTCAGAGCTGACATTCACAGCTGGTGAGAGCAGAGGGAGGGAGTGGGCTCGGTGTGCTCAGCTCCTCTGCATGAGCTGTCCCAGGGCAGAGGTGTCCTGGTGACACTGCTCCTCCTCAGGGGGTTCCAGGGTGCAGAGGGTGTTGGGACAGTACCAGTGGACACACACAATAGTCCCTTTTGTAGAAAAAGGGGAGCTCTTGTCTTGCAGACAAATTAGTGTGGCTTTAGGAAGGGCAGAAGGAGTGGTGAGAGTCTAGACAGGAAACACAGCATAGGTCTGGATTTCAGCAAGAGGGAGGTAAGAATTTTCTAGGAAATATTGCTGTGGAAGAGCTCTGTAACCTCATCATCAACATCCAACAGCTCCAGTGAAATGCTGAGAGGAAGCACATGGACTGTTCTGGTCAGCTTTAATGGTACACAGATATTCTAGGTGAGCAGTACATGGAGTAGGTGAATTTGCTTCTCTTGCCATGATGGTTGGTCATCTCTCCCTGCCTTCTAAAGGGCACTGGGACAGCAGGAGACCCAGCAGGTCTGAGGAGTGAGCACAGGGGAGGGAGACATGGAAAGAAAAGTCCCAGGGAGCGGTGCCTTGTAGAACAGCTGGCCAGATGTTCCCAGGTGCTTTGAAGACGAAGCACCACAGGGACACTCTTCAGCCTTTGAGGTGTGGGAGGAGCTGGAGCTGCTGGCTCCATAGGAAATGTTCCTACTTTTAGCAGAACACTTGTTAGCTTTGTGTTTTGTATAAACTTCTAAACATTTTTGAGTGGACTTGAATATTTACATAGTGAAAGTGAAGGAGGTTTTTGCTTCCAGTAATCCAGAGAGTAAATCCTACTACAGCTGTGACCTTAGTGGAAAAGTCAACTGCACCTAAAAATGCTTTTCCTGGTGTGTCATTGCTTGGAGAAATCCACTGAGGAAGCAGTGGTGCTTCTGTTGTTCTGAAGGACATCTGTAAGCCAGGTCATGGAAGTTTCTCCTCAAACAGATACTGCTTGGCAAAGTCCTTTATGATTCTGAAAATAGGGTATGGAGAATGCAGGTTGAGCTGGCAGCTGGTACCCTTCCAGGCAGTTGGGATTGAGGCTCCTTAAATACAGGGACAGCAATCCCAGTGATCTGGGCGCATGAGAGAACTCTCTGGCAGAAAGAAGCAGCTTTCAAGGACAGTGCAGAGTGCCCTGCTGAGGTGGAAATAATTGTCTGCACAAGGATGAGAGGGTGGAAAATGGGGAGCAGGAACATGTTGGCAGGAAAGGAAATGAGTGTTGGAGTAGATTGAATGACAAGTGAATCAGCCATGTGCCATCTATTTTGGAGGAAGATTAACCTGTGGAGGTCCATGAACACACAGAGCGTGTGTGCCTTGGTATGTGTGAGTCCTCACTGGGCTCTTGTGTCCTGTGTGGGTCCTTTTTGGGGTAGGTACAGTCTGACTGGAGAGTGGAGCCAGAAGTGCCTGATATGAACAGGCAGGGTTGTAAGGTACAGGTTCCACAAGGAAATATTGAATATTGGTGTTGCAGGAAAGGAGAGGGACGTGTGACAGCACACTGGAAATGTACAAATTTGCAGCCAGAGAAGGGAGTGAATGATTCCCCTCCTTTGGACTTTAGATGTAGAGCCCAAGGCACAAGAGGTGGGATCCACTGGAGCTCAGGGATACCTGGTGGAGGTGATCCCTGTGGAACTGCCCCAGGCCCCGATGGCTGGGTGGCCCTGGAGGGAGCAGTCACCTGCCAGTGTGGAATGACTGGTGTGCCTGACCTCAGCTGTTAATTGTAATTGATGATAACAGAGTTAACTTAATGGGTTTGGGTATTTAGTGCTTTAGCAATGTGCATCTTTTGACTCAGAACTCCCTGCTGTGATGCTGTGGGTTTGGCATGGTTTGGGTCAAGCAATCCCCACCTCCTCCCCCTCTGTGTGGGGTTATGGCAGTTCCTTGTTGGTATCTGCCTGCAGCCCAAGCTGCTCATGTGCTGCTGAGCTTGTGTCTATGAAATTAATTTCCTTGGTGGTGTAACAGGCCACAGTCTGAACTTCTTTTTCTCCCTTTGTTTTTGCTGCCATTGAAGAGCACATCTTTGACCTGCCTTTGGGTCACAGGCTTGGGAAGGAGTCACAGCCCAGGAGGGCTGAGGATTCTGAGGCTGTGGGTGGAGGGGGTGTAGCTGTGTGCTGGGCTCTGTGACTGAGCCATGGCCATGCCAGGGTCTGGGAGCACAGGGGATGACCTTTGAGGAATGTAGATCTCACCTGGGGGCAGGGAACACCTCAGGACTCCCCTCGGGGCCTGGGGAGCTGTTGTGGCTGTGACCTGTCCTCATGGCTTTCAGCCTCCCACATGCACTAAATTCCTATGGTGGGTTTGGGGTGGGGAGAGGAAGGTGACTCATGTCTTCCTAGTTACCTCCAATGCTTGGTAATTAATGGCAGCCTTTAATGAGATGAGATAAATGTCGGATGCAATTGTGTTTTTCTTTTTGGAAACACAGTCTCACCCACTGTTCCACCTGGGAGTGGGGCATCAGCAGAGTGTTCTCAGTGCTGACCTGGTACAGCTCCAACAGCTGCCTTGGCCACTTACAGGAAGCACCTGAGGACTAGAACTTGCTGAAAAATTTATTGCAAATGGCTGTGCTTGAGAACCATTAATGTGTTGCAGTGGAGATTCTCAAGAAGTTACAACAAGCAGCATATCTTGGGGAAAGAGAAGATAAATATCTTCAAACATTCTGTGTGGAAAATAGCTGAGTATCTGGGTTGGGGTTTTGCTGTCACTCCTGCATTTCCTTGATTGCCATGAGTTAAAGACCTTTACTTTTTGCTGAAATACATGTGTGGGTTCTCCTAGAGGATGGTGTGGCTGCAGGACTGATCTGATGGTACCTCAGAGCATTGTCCTTGTCCTTGCTGGAATTTTGCCTCCTGCTAGTTGGGTCAGGCTGAGTCTGTTGTTCTTCCTCAGGTGAGATGAGGTGTGGTGGTGTCAGTCACTAGAAGGAGCATTGGGTGCTGGGTGGGACCTGAGGTGCCCAAGGTGTTATTGGATTAAGGACATCTCTCAAGATTTGTGTTTCTTGGTGGGAAAAAGGCCTGTCCCCAGTCTCTGACCTTTGTAGGAGGAAATGTCAGAGCAGGCTTGTCTTTCTGCTTGGCTGCACTTACTCCTTTGATTAGGTTTTTTGCTGAACTCCTCTGTGCCCTCTTCGAGGGTTTGTGGTGATGTGGAGGGCAGAAAACGGGGGAAGAACTGTCTGAGTATTCAGAGAGCTGAAAATTGGCCTCTTTTAGTGCTGTTGCTCTAAGATGATCTTCTTGGAGTTGCACTTTTCCCAGAAATCCCTCCCAGTTCTGCTTCATGTGATGATTCACTTCTTTGTCTTGTGCTTCCAGGCAGCTCTGGGGGAGCTGTGCTGTGTTCTGAGTGCTGTCAAGGTTGGCTGTGCCCTGAGAGCTCCACAACCTGGCCCAGGTGTCACAGTGTCACTTCCCCACTTGTGTGGGCAGTGGGGCAGGAACAGGTGCAGAGCAGTGATCAGCTGGATACGAGTGGAATGTGTGGTTGGAAATGACAAGTGTAGAGAAGTGATTGCTGCAGCACGTGCTTTTGGTGGTTTATCCCAGGGAAGGAAGCAGCCCTTCCCTCCCCTGTTTTCAGGCCAAGGAGGTATTGACACTGTGTTCTGGAGCTGGTGAATGTAAGGAGCTGTTTTCAGGAATTTTATCTCTGCTCTTTAAATACCTTTTGTTCAATAAACACTGTAATTAATGAAAGCTCTGCCACTGTTTACCCCGTGTGATTTCCTGAGAAACTGTGGCTGTGCTCAGGGGGCAGAATGCTGTGACAGACTGGGGCACTCCAGACATGGGCACACTTGTGGGAGGAGAGCTGCAAGTGATCTAATGGCTCGTTCGTTGGGGGTAGTGGTGGGAAGAGTGCACAAGTGGATGTGCTGTTCCCTTGGGATGCCTGTTTGAGTGCTGACCTGAGGTGATGTGTGTTAGGGGTGGGAAGAGGCAGCAAAAGTACCCTCAGGAGCTGGAATGTCACTGCAGCCTGAGGGCTTTTGGGGATCCCCTGATATTTAAAGCCCTGGAATGGCTCCTGCCCATTTCCCAAAGGATGGAGCAGGTCTTTCACGGGAGCTTTGAGCTCACAGTGCTGTCCTATGACTGGAGAAGTCACAGGCCCTTTGGAGGTGTGGTGGGAGTTTTGATGTGTCCAGGGGGCTGGTTTTAAATGGATGCAGCATTTAAACTCAAGTCGAGTTTTTGCAGTATCTCAGACACCAAACTTGCTCACCTGCCCCAGACATGCTGGTTTCTGGAGTCAGACAGTGAGGATAACTGTTCCCTTCCCCCTTCCTCTGTCGGGAAGCTCAGGCTCCTCTGGTGAGCTCATTGATTCCATTGCCATGAGCCAGTAAAACCACTGCTCTGGATCCTGCCTTGGATCCTGGGTGACCAAGCTCCTGCTTGGACCTGCTCCTGCTTCCCAGGGGAGTGGCTTCTGAGCCAGGCTCTGGCAGAGGCCACCACTGATGGGAAAAGGAATTTGCATGTGCAGTTTGTTGTTGTTTACGCAGTTGATATAAAAGAGTTACTTGCAAAACCTGATGTTTTATAAAGGGAGCTTGGTCTGTGGATTTGTGTTCGGTCCAGGAGATGTGTCTGCTGTTGCATGTGCAAACACTATATAAAGGGATCTGCCACGGCCACTTTGTTGCAGGGATTTGTTTCACCTCAGTTGTTTTGATGAGGCCCTTGAGAGCTCTCTAAGAACAGGATGAATAACAGCAGCCTCGTGTCAGGAGTTTGGCTGTGCTGTGCAGGGTGAGGGTGTGAGGCTGAGCTGTGCTCTTGGGGAGAGGCCACAGCTGAGCTGGGGCAGCTCTGCAGCACAGGACACCTGGGCTGACAGTCTGTGTGTCCTTGAGCGAGTCCTCCCTGTCCTGACCTGCTTTAAATGCTCTGATTCCTGCTGGGGAAGAGTGGTGGTGTATGAGAAGGGTACTGGTAAGACAGTAATTGGAATGTGAAGATCTCAGTCTGAAACTTTCTGGTAAATTTGGTGCCTTCTCTGTTGATTGTGTGTTGTTTTCTCTGGGCTCTTACAGGGCAATTCAAGTGTGCAATCCAGGCATGTCTTGCTGTGAGGTTTGCTCTGTGCTCTTCCGTGTGTGAACTTTTCCTGAAACAGTGTTTTCTTCCTCGTGCCTCATCCTCCTGATTGCTTTGTTCCTTTAGCCAGTGTTTCTGTTCTGCTTTCAGGTTTCCAGCAGGTTTCCCTGCTCTCTTCCTATCAAGTTGTGACCCCGCAGAGGTTGGGAAGAGAACGGCGAGGGGCTTCCAACAGCTCCTCAGTGCAGGTACTGGGCACTTACCTCCAGTTCAGTGTTTCCTTCCTAGTGAGATCCACCCAAAACTGCCCTGAAACGCTCATGGAATTCTGTTGGACTCATCTGGCAGCAGACAAGTGTCCATCACCTCTAGCAGTGCCTCAGCCAAGGGACAGGAGGTACCTCCCTCACTGCAGGGCATTTTTGATCTGGGTGTAAAAGCTGTACCTTGAGAGTTGCTTTGCACTGGAATGAGCTTCAAGAGGGGTGGAGAAATCATGACTGTGGGAGATGCTCAATGTCTGAGTGGAAGAGGCCCTGAGCAGCCTGGGCAGGCCCTGCCTTGGGCACCAGGTGGGATGAGGAGCCTCCAGCAGCACTTGGAGCCTGTTCTGCTGCTGTAGCCACTTGAGTGGAGGCTGTACATGAGTGTTTGGGATGGACAGCTGTGTTCAGACACAAATCCTGTGCAGTGCCAGGGGCTCCTGGCTGGTGTCTGCTGCAGTGGTGGGACAGTTCCTGTTGATGGCCCTGTGCTGTGTGTGGCACTTGGCTGCCACAGGACTGGGGAGGTACCAGCTCACTGTAAATGTTCAGTAATAACACTTGGTTGTGCTTTTCCAGCTCTAGCTCAGAGCTTTTCTGTGGAAGTCTTAGAAAGGAGGACTCAGAAAACCACAAATCTGTCTTGAAATCACTTCCTTCGTGTGACTTTTCCCCAGTCACACAGGAAGGGATACTGGGTTCTGGAGGCAGGAACAATTATAAAACATTTCAGGCCCACCTACTTTTGTTGATTTCAAAGAATGTTTTATTCATTGACATGAGTACAATGCAACTTTTTTATATTCAGGACAAGGTGTCATATGCTATTGAGATCGAGGGGAAAGAATACACAATTCATCTAGAAAAGAACAAGTAAGTGATGGATTTCTTTAGATTATTAAATTATTCCATCTGTTGTATCCAGATGACAAGCTGGCAGAGGCACTTGAGTTCCAGTTCTTGGGGTTCTCTGTGGGAAATGCAGGTACATCCCAGCTCTGTGAAATGGGAAGGATTGAGTCCCAGAGTCCTGGCCATCAGCCAGAGGCATCTTTGGATTCCTGCAGCCCTGGGATCCCCTTTCAGAGCAGGAAGCTGCAGTTTGCTCAGAGGGGACCTGGGAAATCGTGGACAGGACTCTTTCCATTCACAGCTAAAAATAAACAAGCTGAACTGCATTTCGAGTAAATATTTCCACTTTTGTCTGGATTTTGTTTATTGCTTTAGGTTTGTGTTTTTTCCTGTCTCAGCAGCACAAGGACAGTAATAAATGAGGACACTGACTTTGTCTGAGGGCTGAACACTGACAGCTCACAGCCAATATAGATGCTGTCAGTGTGGGGCTGAGGTTTTGAAGGGCCACTGGCAGCACCAGCACGTGGCCATTGGTGCTTCAAACTGCCCTTGGGATAGAGAGACAACTGGACAAGCCCCTGGGGAGCTCCAGCTGCCACTTGCCAAAGCCTGCAGAAACGTGGGAATTCAGCTGCACATCAATGGAATTGCCAGGATGGTGCAGCAATTGTAGTTCTGGCAGACTTTCCCAATGCATTTCTTACCAAAACTGGGGAAGAGAAGGCATATGCAGCAGACTGGGGCTAGGATTATTTTTCCTGCTTGAAAACACCCTTTTAGCACAATTTAATGAGTTTTGCTGCTTGTTTTACTCTAGGGTGAGGTGATTAATTTGATTTCATTAACATTCCATCATTCTGCTCTCTTGGATTTTGCAGTAGAAATGCACAATCTTGTTGTTAATTTTGGAGGGTTTTCCTGTTGAATATTTCCTTATTCAGTTGCAATTTACATATTTGCCACATTTTTGATCAGGATCATCTTCCTGCTCTGCTCCAGCATCATAGTCATTTCATGAAATTCCTCTTGTATTCCTTGCAGAGAACTGCTGCCCAAAGATTTCACAGTTTATACCTACAACAAGGAGGGAAAGTTGCAATTGGAATATCCAGATGTCCAGGTAGGATTTCTTTCTTTCCATATGCTCACTGGAGGTGACTGAAACACTTGAGCATCTACAGGATGAGGGAGTCAGGGATTACAAAAGGATAGTTGTATTTTCTGCTGGGCCACCTTCAGAACCCACTGCCCTCTTCCTGGAGAGAATCCTTAATTCTGGATGAGGACCTAGCCTGTAACAGAGCTGTGTTTTCAGATGTGGAGGTGGTTGCTGTCTCATTGAAAGCTGCCCTTCTCCAAAAGGCAGAGCTGCTGTCAGTGGTTTGATGTCAGAGCTGTCCTGTCCTTGTCACACAGCCCAGTGTGGGGCTGGTGTCACTTCTGGCCCTGCCTGCCTTCTCCTGCGGGCTGGGGCCTGCAGGGCACCACTGGGTGCTCTGGGGACTGAACAGGCAGCTTTGGTTTTGCTTTTACACACAATGAGCTTCCAGATTGGTCCCTGAGGCAGCAGCACTGGTCATCTGCTGACCCTTCCATTCAGCAGGGCTGGCTGTTAGTGACTGACAACTTCTGACAGGCATTCTGGGAGTCCTGAAATTTGGGAACTGCTGGAAGGGATGATTGAGGTCTGGAGAACCTTTGAGAATGTGAGTTACTCCACTGAAAGTGTGTTTGCAGCCCTCCTCCTGTACAAGCAGGCTGCCTGACAGATTGCCTTTGGAAATGCAATTGCTTCAGTAGAACAAGAATAAAAAGCAGGTTGTGTGGTACAAAATGCATGAGAGTGTCTAATGGCTTCTCTCTTCCTTTGAAAGGGAAGTGTTAGTCATACATGATTTATAGGATCTTGTTCTTGAAAACAGAGCACCTGAGTCAACTGGGTATTTGCTTCCTAGTGAAAAGGGATTGATTAGAGGAAAAAGGCTTTTTCTGCACAAGGACACGAAAGTCACAGGGCCCTTCAGTGCTTTCTGCATTCCTTGCTGAACAACAGGTGACAGAATTGTTATTATAAATCCCTGTAAGTGTCCAAAAATGCCCTTGCCAGGGAAAATGGAGTGTATTTGTGCCATGTTGCCCCTTGTCTAGTTTCCAAAACGTGTGTCCAGAGGACACAGCAGTGTCCCCTGTGTCAGGGCTGATGGGGGCTGTGCTGCACAGCCACTGAGCTGCAGCAGGAGGGGGTGGCAGGGGCTGTCCCTGCTGCTGCTGTGGAGGGGCCACAGACAAGCCAGGACTGTTTGCCAGAAGTCTGGATGGTGATTTGGCCCAGATGTGCAGGGAGGGGCTGGTCTCAGTGTTTGGGGCAGGGTGGAGGACAGAGCAGAAGGAATGGCTGAAGTGAAGTGAAGAACTGCAGCTGCTGGATGAGGCCTGAGCCCCCTGGCCTGCTGTCCCAGCTCTGAGTCCAGCTGCAGCAGGAGGGACTGAGGGGGCAGGGGGGGGTTCAGACAGCAATCCTTAGTGAGCTGCTGCCCCATCGAGTTGGGAGGAGCTTTTGCTTTTCAGGCACAGGGGTCCTGTGGGTGCCACGTCCTGACATCTCACTGGTGCTGTGTACCAGTCCCTGTGGGACTGAGGCAGCTGAAGAAACCTTTAGATGCATGTGAGCCAATGTGGTAGAGCTGGAACCCTGTTAGAAGGGGCAGACTGAGTAAAAGGCAAGTGGTAAATGTAACTTTTATTTTCTCACAGCTGGTCAGTGGTAGATGAGGTGGCCCTGGGTATGCAGGTACCCCTGGAGCACGTGTGTAACACCCCCTTGTTTCCTCATCCAGGATCACTGCCATTATCAGGGGTACGTGGAGGGGACCTTGGACTCCGTGGTGGCCGTCAGCACGTGCTCAGGGCTCAGGTACCACAGCCCATCCTTTGTGTCCCACCTCGTGGCTGCTGAACCCCAAACCCAGTTCTGCTGGTTTTAGCTCAGCCAGGGAGCCACTGGCCAGGCCAAGCTGCCTCGATGGCATCTTTACTCATGGAGCTCACAGATATGTGAAGTACCACTAAATAAGTTATTACTGCAGTTTGTCTTATTTTCTGATTTACACAGATGGGCACGACACAGAGCTGTACCTAATGCAGAAATGGAAAGTCAAGCACTAGTCTGCAAATTTCACCAAATTGGCCCTAAAGGTTGTGCCCCTCAAGTTTGATTGGAAATTTATTCTGCTTTGGTCTAATTGCCATATGTTTTGAGCCATTGATTTTTTGCAGGGCCATGCCCAGGCACCAGAGTGGCAATAAACTAAAACATTTCTGTTTAAGGCTTGTGATGCAATTTCTGGGGCATTGCAGACTCTTGCAGAAGTGTTTAATTTACTGGATTTGTAAGGCCTTATCCAGTGAAAGGCTGCTGCCAGGCCTGAAGTGAAGTTTGCAAGGACTGGGATATAGGCAGGCCTTGGTTATCCCAGAATAACTATTCCCTTGTTTTGCTGTAAGAGCTCTGGGTAACTGTCCTCTGTGCCTAGTGCTGCATTTCTCACACTGCCATGTTTTAGGGGCTTGGTGACAATAGGAAATGTCACCTATGGGATTGAGCCCATGGATTCCTCTTCTGGCTCTAAACACATTTTATATCGACTGGATAATGTGAAGGAAGAGCCCACGACGTGTGGAGTAAGTGCAGAAGGCCAGGAAAGGGAACAGGCAGAGGGAAATGGCCATCCCAGTATGACCCAGCTGCTTCGGGTAAGTGCTCCCAGTCCCCATCGTGGGCTTTGTGAGTTCACCTAAGAGTACTGAAGCAGCTTAATGGATTTCCTGGGCTTTAGCACATACCTAAAGGTTTATGATTTGGGAGGTTTCTGCACTGCTGGAAAACTCAGTCCCTCCACCAAAGCAGCTGCAGTTTCCTCCTGTTTCAGTGAGACTGGGGCAGCTGAATATTGGAATATTCCTGAGCTTTTGGGGGGGCTTTTAAGGGCAGCAGAACCACCCTCGTGGTGAGGCTCATTAACAAAGTACTGCATCAGCAGCCAGCAGAATATGGTGGTGTTTATTCCATCCTCCTCACCATCATGAATAGTTTGTAAAGGTCCCCCTTGCCCTTCAAGGACTGGCTGTACAGGAACAAGATTCCAGTGAAAGCAGGAGAATGAAAAACATTGTGTTCCACTTTAAGGTTGTTGGCATTTGCTTGTAGTATCTTTCTGCCCCTTTATAGAAGTGTGTGCTGTCTTTCCAAAGCAACCTGTGGGGAGTGAAAAGATCCCTTGCTTTTGAGACACAGGAAGTCTTTGTGCAGCTGAATATTAGTGTAAAAGGCAGAAATGGTCATTGCATTGGATTACACTGCTTGTGTTTGGCACTGTGTGCTTTGGGTGTGTCTCAAACCAACTGGCTTTATCAAGTGAAATATGACAATGTCATGATTTTTTTTGGTGTTGTTTATACGTGAATTAATAGAACTGAAGTTGTCTAAAACTTTTTTCCCCCAGAGAAAGAGAGCAATCCTGCACCAGACAAGATATGTGGAGCTGTTCATAGTTGTGGATAAAGAAAAGGTAGGGACTGTGTGTGGCTTTCCCATTCTTCTCCTCAAAAGTGGGCCTGGAAAGCCCTGAGGCTTTATTATTCCCAAATGGATTGTTGAAAGACACTGACACTTGAGTCAGGGTTGTGCAAATATGCTGCCCCAGGAGTGGGTAAATGTGTGCTGTGCAGTTCTCAGGGGAGGACTAAAGTGTCAGACATGGAGAGGTTCTGTCAGCAAGGAACCTTGTGATGTAAGGAAGGCACATGGTAAAAACTTCTTTTGCTGTTTTCTTTGGAATGTTGAGCTGTTGAGCAGTAGCAGTGAAGATGCTGCTCTCTTGATTAGCAGCATTTTGGAGATTTGGAGCCAGGCAAAAATGATTTTCAAGTTGTTAATCTTAAAATGTTCTGTTGCTTTTTCTAACTTTTGCCTTTATTTCTTCATAACTAAATTTCTTTGTCTTGCAGTTTGAAGATTTTGGGAAGAGTGAAACAGAAGTAAGAGAACACATGGTGCAGCTGGCAAACTTCCTTGACAGTGTGAGTGGGAGGGATGCTCTGTGCTGCAGCTCCACTGCCTTTTGAAAACTTCCACCTCAGGCTGTTCTGGTACCACTTGGGGGGAAATGCATCACCATGGAAGCTTTTCCACCTCTAAATTCACCTGCAGTCACCCACCTTGAGAATTAGTTTAGGGAACTCTTCCAATCCATGCTACCTACAAGTGACAGGACAGGTTGTTGCAATTATTGCAATTCTGGTATCTGTGTAAAGGTTAGAGAAAAACATCTCTAACTCCAGTGTTTCAGATGATATCTGTCCTTTTTATTTCTGTTTGGTGTTTTCTTTCAGTGTGGCATTTAAACATTGATCCTGTCCCTGATGAAGGTCTAAATCACAGGGAAAATGCTTTCTAGTGATTCCAGTTATGTACTAACTGTGAAAAAAAATCAAAACCACACAGGAGAAGTGTACACTTGCAATAAGGTCTGTAACACCAGGCCACTTGCTTTTATCTGAAGGTATTAATGAATATTCCCTTTTTCTTCCCCAGATGTATGTCATGTTGAACATTCGCATTGTGCTGGTCGGTCTGGAGATCTGGAAGTCTGAGAACCTCATCAGCACAGCCGGGGGGGCTGGGGATGTGCTGGCAAACTTTGTGCAGTGGCGAGAGAAGAACCTCGTCTTGCGGCGGAGACACGACAGTGCCCAGCTGGTCCTGTGAGTCCCAGCTCCTGCCTTGGGAGCTGCTGCTGTTCCTGCCTGCCCAGCCCATCTGCCTTGCCTAAAGGAGCTGCTGGATTTCAGCCTGAAGGGGTTTATGTCTTGTGCAAACATTCCAAGTTGGGTTAAGCATTTTTCAGAAGGTTCCTGTGCTCTTTGATTTCAGTGTCCTCTGACAGGTGTATTCCTAAATAGCACTTTTTTTGTTCCCACATGAACTGCTATGTGCTGTGTTGTATTCGGTAAGGCTTCAATTCAGATAGTCCTTTGTCACATTATAACAGGGTGGGCTTGTGATCCAGGGCCTTTGCACTTAAAAATGGCCACAAGCCTTGTGCAGAGCATTGCATTTAATGGAGAAAAGGTTGTTTCTGCAGTTGGTCTCCAGAAGTTGGTGACAAGGCTTGAGTTCAGCACGGGATGTTGCTCTGTCTGCCCCTGCTGCCTTAAACAAGCCCAGAGTTTCCTGAGCTGTTCTCTGCCCAGTTCCAGGACATGTGTCCTGGTGCCCTTCCTGTTCCTGCAGATACTCCAGGCCTTGGGAAGTCACTGCCCGGAGCAGGGAAAGGGCAGAGGCAGGAGCACAGCCCAGCCTGCCCTTCTCTTCCTGTGGGAGCCTCCTCCCCTCTGAGGCAGAACAGCAGTGTGGAGGCTGAGAAAATACTAATTTTAGAAGTTCTTCTATATGAAGTAAAATGTGATGCAATTGTGCCGTGGTACCTAAAATGTAAGAACAAAATCAGAGAGTAATGAGAAGGCAGTTGACAAAGGGAGAAATCCATGCAGTTGTCCATAGCAGAAAGGCAGCTGACAACAAATTAAACCAAGTGATTTTAAGGGTGGACCACTTAGCTCTTTATGCAGGGGAGATGTGGAAGAGGCTGAGTTTCTGCAAATTAACAGAGAAAGGAACCCTGGCCAGAAAGGTAAAGCTGAACTGGTGTGTTGATGCCTGCAGGCAGTAGCTCCTGGCAGTGCTCCTGTGTCAGCCTTGGAAAGCTGGAGCAGCAGGATGGTGCCCCACAGGCAGGGTTAGGGTGCTGGTGGGCTCTGTGTGTCTGAACAGTCTGATGGCCTTTCCTTTCTCTCCATGACTGTAGGAAGAAGGGGTTTGGTGGCACAGCTGGAATGGCCTATGTGGGAACAGTGTGCTCCAAGAGCCATGCAGGAGGCATTAATGTGGTGAGATTTCTTTAGTGATCTCTGAATGTGATCAAGGTTGGAGTTCTGCACTCCAGAAGTCTTGTGGAAGTGCACAGTCTTTCATAACAAAGCTGAAGTGGCTTAGTGGGGGCTTTTATGTTGTCCTCAACCATTTCTGACCCTTCCAGGATCTCTGGATCACAATTTTCTGTAGTTCTCTGCTCAGCTTCCCTTCTCCTCAGCGTGCAGAACTCATGCAAAAGGGACAGGATTTCTCTGTCATGTTTTAAGCACCCCTGTCTGGGAAGTATGTGGGAACTCTGTGTGTTCTCAAATCTGTCCTGTGCTGTCTGACCTGCAGCCATGACCTCCCTGAGCACTTCACTGCCTATTTTGTGTGGAATTGCAGAGCCTTAATGAACTGAGCTGCTGGCCTTGGGTAACTGGCAATCCCAGCAATCTGGTTTCCTTGGATTAGTGACAGAAGTGCTGGAATTTGCACATTTTGAGAGATTTGGGCTGGAGAATTCTAGATTTTTTGTTTCTGTTGCAGCTGCTCTGTAAAATGGAGGTTGTTGGGTTTCTCTGAAGGCTCTTATTACTAAGCAAATTCCATGAACTTGGTTGGAAATCCAGCACTGCTGGTCTGAGAGTCCTGATAATGTAGAGACACAGTGGCAGAAGTGTCTTTGGCACTTATGTGAACACTGACTTGGTCCATATAAGCTCTCTGCTGACTGCCTTGTGTTTCCCTCGTGTGCAGTTTGGAAGGATCAGTATCCAGATGTTTGCATCCATCATGGCCCACGAGCTGGGCCACAACCTGGGCATGAACCACGACGACGAGCGGGTCTGTCACTGCGGGGCGAGCAGCTGCATCATGAGCTCTGGGGCATCGTGAGTAGCCACCAGGGCAAGGCAAGGAGGGGCACAACACCCCTGCTGTGGGCTGTTTTTATGGGTTACTTCCATTTTCAAGTTCCCCTTTCAGAGAGTGGTGTTGAGCTTGTAGCCCGTGGGGAAAGCAAATGTTGCCCTTTCTCTGCAAACAGAGGGGATGCTGGTGGGTTTTCTTGGTGTGGAGCTCAGCTTGTGTTCTCTGTTGCAGGGGATCGAGGAACTTCAGCAGCTGCAGTGCAGAAGACTTTGAGAAGCTGACCCTGAACAAAGGTGGGAGCTGCCTGCTCAATGTTCCAAGGCCTGATGAGACCTACAGTGTCCCCTACTGTGGGAACAGGCTGGTGGATGCTGGGGAGGAGTGTGACTGTGGCTCACCAAAGGTTTGTAGCTGCCAGCACAGACTTGTGCCCCTCTCTTGGAGGGGACTGTATGGCAGAGGGGACAGCTTTGTGACATTCACAGCACTTCTGTCCTCAGGAATGTGAAAGTGATCCTTGCTGTGAGCCAGGAACTTGCAGGCTCCGATCTGGTGCTGAATGTGCTTATGGTGACTGCTGCAAAAACTGCCAGGTAAGAGACTCCAGCACGTTGTTTGGAAGTTGGGAAAAGGGCAGCATTGGCTCAGCCAGCGTGTCTGTGACAGGGAGTTGTCCTGTGTGTCCACAGCCCTGCGAGGGCTCCGATCCACCCCATTTTGGGGTGTGTGGTGGGTTGGGTGCAGTGTTTTCTCTGCCCTGGGGTTGCTGTTTTCTGATGGTTTCCCCTCCCCTCTCTCTCGAGCTCCTTCCTGGAGGAACCGAGTGTCGGGCGAGTGCCAACGAGTGTGACCTCCCTGAGTACTGCAATGGCACATCCCAGTTCTGCCAGCCCGACTTCACGGTGCAGAACGGGCACCCCTGCCACAACCAGGAGGCCTATTGCTACAACGGCGTGTGCCAGTACTATGATGCCCAGTGCCAGGACATCTTTGGCTCCAGTAAGGACGAGCACAGTGTTACAGTCTTGCTGGGGGATGTAACTAAAGAATACACCAAGTTTATTTGGTTGTATTTTCTCGTTTTCCTGTGACAAAGACCAGCTGGCTTTGGCAGAGGATTTGAGGCAGTGGGGGTTATGGCTTGGCCTTCACTCACTCGCTGCTGTGATGAGGATTCAGGCAGTAATTTTGATCATTTGTGGGACAGTGAGGTTTCTGCTCTGTAGGGCTGTAGAGAAGCTGTGGAGAAATATCAAGTGGTAGAATTGACTCAATGTTTGAGTGACTCTTTTTAAACTTGGAGCCTTCTAATACAGACACTGTCACCTCTTTATAGTTTTGATCAAGTTCCTAAGCTCCTGCTGCATGGCAAATACCTGGGGTAAAGGTAATTGCTGTGGATACAGGAGATGTGTGTGTGGTGTTTCTGTCCCTGGGTAACTTGACTTCTCTCTCTGGGGATGGGCTGTTTGCAGAAG
The DNA here is from genome assembly GCA_013390005.1 of Calyptomena viridis. NCBI lineage: Eukaryota > Metazoa > Chordata > Aves > Passeriformes > Eurylaimidae > Calyptomena > Calyptomena viridis. The sequence goes on along the minus strand of WEIV01028645.1, from coordinate 201,285 downwards.
CCAAAGCAGCCCCAAACATTTGCTTTGCTGAAGTGAATTCCAAGGGGGACAGATTTGGCAACTGTGGTTTCCATGGCCATGACTACAAGAAATGTTCCAGCTGGTGAGTTGAGTTCAGAGCATTGGGAGGTTCTGAAATGCATCTCTGGGACTCTCTGGGTGCTGCAGTGTCAGTGCACTGGGGAGGGACATGGGGCTGTGGTGGGGAGAGTGTCTTCCACATCTCCTGTCATGGATTGTGCTTGTCCCAGGGGTTCACATACAGGAAAACAAGTAGAAAATAATCAAGTTTTCCTTAATGTAAAGATTTTGATGTAAATTTGATGTAAAGCTTACAGAAAGCAGGGTGCTCTTGTAGCACTGGAATGAGGCCTAATTCAGTTTTATTTGTCGAGTCGCCTCAATTTTATCTTCAAGTAGAAAGAAAAAATTGAATCAAATGTGCGATAGTCTTGTTCTCAGAATAAATTCAAGTGTCACTACAGAGTTCCTGTGTTGCTGTTGTAGGAATGCCATGTGTGGGAAGCTGCAGTGTGAAAATGTGAAAGCCATGCCTGTGTTTGGAATCAAGCCTGCTATTATCCAGACTCCCATCAGAGGCACCACGTGCTGGGGGGTGGATTTCCAGCTGGGCTCTGATGTTCCTGACCCAGGAATGGTGAATGAAGGCACCAAGTGTGGTAATGGAAAGGTAATTAACAATTAAAAAGTGATATCCTAATGTAATAATTCAAGGTATTCATGGAATAAAATTTTCAGCTGCATTGTTTCATGAATATTTGATCATTATTTTTTGAAGCCTGCAGTTAATTTAAAACTAAACGAGACTGTTGGTTCCCCCCAGTGCCCAGAACTGCACTGCATGTGCATCAAACACTTAATGAGCCTTTCAGATGGAGGTGAAGCGAAAGAAATTGAGTTTGTTGAGAGCCACGATCTTTGTTCTGTGGATGAGCAGGAAGAGCCAGGCCCACACAAATGCCTCGAAGACAACTTTCAATTAAAATCCAACTAAACTAAAGAGCAGAGGCTTAGCCCAGGCAGAGGAATGTGCATTCCACATGTCCTTACTGGGCACAATTTAATTGCTGTTCCTTTACATTCAGACTAGAGACAAAAGGCTGCAGTGCCAGCTCAGGCCTCGTGCTGAGAGGCCTTTTGTGGAACAGAGTTTGTGCAGAGTTGGGGTTGATCAGGGAGAGGGTGAGAGGCTTTGTGGCACCAAGCACTGTCCAGAGCCTGAGCTGGGGAGGCAGGGGGCACTGAAATGCCTTCTTCCCTCATGTGTGTGCATTTCTGTTCCCCAGATCTGCAGGCACTTCCAGTGTGTGAGTGCCTCTGTCCTCAACTACAACTGTGATGTGGAGAGGCAGTGCCACGGGCATGGGGTAAGCAGGGCACGAGAGGCAGCAGCTTTTAAAAGGGGATTAGGAACTTTATTTTTCTCTTTTGTTGAACTGTAAAACTCTCTATAAAATGTCTCTAAGCGAGAGAGTCTGTAACAGTGTCAAAAAAACCTCTGATGAAACTCTTTGCCAGACAAGAATTCCCAATTCCAGTATTACTAATGAAATTTGACTCTGCATCTTGGCAAAAAAAAAAAAAAAGGCAAGCAAAAGCCATGGTGTGTAAGCTGTTGGGATAAATCCTTGGAAGCTGTTCCTGAACAATGCTGTGTGTGCTCAGTCATGTGAAGTCTTGGGATGCCTGGCCAAGGGCTGGTTGGAATTGACTGGGGAGTTACTGGGTGAAGTTCTCCAGCCTGAGCAATGCAGAGGGACAGAACAGGTCCTGGCTGCTGCACACTGATTTAGTGCATGGAAATGGCAGTTCCTGAGTAGACATCACTGATGTTTGTGTCTTGGAATGCAGGTGTGCAACAACAACAGGAACTGCCACTGTGAAGCAGGCTGGGCCCCCCCCCACTGTGACACCAAGGGCTACGGGGGCAGCGTGGACAGTGGCCCCCCATACAATGGTGAGGGGTGGGAGGGCTCTGGGGCTGGGCCTGGGTGCTCCAGACCAGCTCTGGGGAAGGTGTGGGGGTTGGCTCATTTTAAATGAAATGGGTTTCATTTAAAAACAATTCCAGTAGATGTGTTGCTCTTCTCTCTGTCTCGGGATGCTGCAGTGGGATCTGTAGGGATCTGGGCTGGTTTAGTCCAGGTCATTTCTGCCACCTTGGACCAAGATCCTCTTGGACTTCTCTGTGTCCAGGCTAGGGAGGGAAGCTGCAGTGAAGGGGGGAGCATGATTCCTGCATGTGAGAAAGCAAACTGACAAAGCCAGGAAGCTTGTTTTGCTCACTGAGGGTTTGAAGATGAAATAGGAAGCCAAAGCCAAGCTATGTAATGTGGAGAAAACTTGTACTATGTCCATGTGGAGTATATAAAGGTGGGATTGTAATAACTTCTGTGAGCTGCAACAAGACTGTTTTTGATGAGATGGTGTGGGTTAGGAGAAAGCTGGATGCTGATGCAGTAAGACTGGAGAACCGTGTTGAAGCATGGGCAGATCCCTCAAATCATCCAACAAAAAAGGGAAAAACTGTTTTAGTACAGTCTGCAGGGAAGAAATTACTGCATATAAAAAGGTAGAGATTGTTAAGGACCTGAGTTCTTTGCCTACAGCAAACAGCGTTTGGAGAAGAGGAAGATTTAAGATCAGACCAAAGAGTAGAAGCTCTGTTTTCCTCTCTAAGATCTTCACAGTAATGAAAAATGAGGATTGATCTCCTGATTCAATATGCTGTTGTAGCCCAGGGTATTGTGGCATGTACAGCTCTTTCATCTCTGACCAGACAACCCCTGTGAAAAGATAAACAGAAGAAAATTTATTTGGGCATATATCTCTGCAGTCTTGGATTCTTTTGGTTTTCTTCTATAAAAAATGGAAAAAACCTGTAGAACCAATCCTAGCAAATACTCACTGCTGCCATGAGTTAGGTGGTGGTAACACTGACTCGTGTGCTGTCCCTGCTTTTGGCCCCCAGACAAAGACACCTCTCTGCGGGACGGGCTCCTGGTGTTCTTCTTCCTGGTGCTCCCCCTGCTCGGAGCTGCTGCCCTGGCCTGTGCCAAGAGGGACAGGCTGAAGAGATGCTTCAGGAGGGTGATGTCCCGCTGCCACTCGTGAGTGCCTTCCCCTTCCCACCTTCTGCTCTGCCCTTTAATGGCCTGTGCCATTACAGGAGCCAGTGCCAAAGCATGGAGGGCACATCCCAGTGCCAGGATGTCAGGCAAAGGCCCAGCATCCAGTGGCACAGGTAGCTTGTCTGTGGCAATGACAGAAAAGAGCAATTCAGCTTAACTCAAGAGAGCAGAGTTTTCTCTTTACCATTTTGTTTGTTGTTGTGCATTGGTGATGGGGTTTATACTTTTGGGGACCAATCTTGGTATAAAGTGGCAAGGGGAAGCTCTCGGACTCCTAAACAGAAAAAGGGTTGTTGTCTGTCTGTTAGATTTGTAGTAAATATTATCTTCCTGATGTTTGAATGCTAAGACAGTATAGATGCAGGTTGAGTGCCTGGGTTCATGACCTGCACAGTCACTGGGGGTGATGTGCTCACACAATCTGTACCCATTGGATTTCAGGTCACTGCAGGCACCTCCTCCTCGGCCAGACACTGCCCCCAAGGACTGCCAGCACAGGGGCTTCTCCCATGGCATGCCTTATGCTCCAAGAGCTGGACCCATGGTAGGAGTCATCTGCTTTCTCTTACTTTGTTGCTCTCAAGTAACAGATTAAGGCAGTTTATATGATTTTTGCCCTAATAAAAGCTTCAAAGTTACTACTTCATTTCTGAAAATGGTGTTTTCTCTTTGCTAAGAAGCAAAGAGAATATTTATTTCCTAAGGGATGTGTGGGGAGCTCCTCAGTTTGCCACAGTTTAAGCTTTGTCCCAGGCTGTGCTTGCCTTGACAAGCAGTTTACCTGCTTTGCTGCTCCCTTTCCCTCACAGTGGAACCTGTGGAGGGGAGCAGAGCTGCCAGCCCCACACCACAGCCAGCCAGAGCACACTCCCAGAGCAAACCAACACTGGTGTGACCAGCTTTTCCATGTTTTTCCAAAATACAGCACTTCTCAGGCTGCTGTCACTTCTTCCTGTTGAGTTTCTCGGAGCAAAGAGCAACTCTGACATTGCCAGGCTGTGCAAGTGGTCTTGTGTCACTCAACTAATGACACAAATATTTCAACTCCCTGTGTGCAATTTATGAACATTCTCGTTGTATTTTCTTTGCAGGATATGGATCCAAACACCTTTCCTGTCCCAGCTTACCCAGTTAACCAGCACCCTCAGCAGGCTTTCCACCAGCCCTACTACCCAGCACAGCAGAGGCTGCCCACCAGGTGAGCTGGGGGGGGTGGGGCTGCCCACCAGGTGAGCTGGGGGGGGTGTGTGGCTGCCCACCAGGTGAGCTGTGGGGGGTTGTGGCTGCCCCCCAGGTGAGCTTGGGGGGTTGTGGCTGCCCCACCAGGTGAGCTGGGGGGGGGTGTGGCTGCCCACCAGGTGAGCTGGGGGGGTTGTGGCTGCCCACCAGGTGAGCTGGGGGGGGTTGTGGCTGCCCCACCAGGTGAGCTGGGGGGGGGTTGTGGCTGCCCACCAGGTGAGCTGGGGGGGGTGTGGCTGCCCACCAGGTGAGCTGGGGGGGGTGTGTGGCTGCCCACCAGGTGAGCTGTGGGGGGTTGTGGCTGCCCCCCAGGTGAGCTTGGGGGGTTGTGGCTGCCCCACCAGGTGAGCTGGGGGGGTTGGCTGCCCTGGAGGGATTTCTTGTCCTGGCCCCCTTCCCCAGGGGCACTGGGGTGTTCCATCCCATGGTGTGTGCAGGCAGGGCTGACTTTTCACGGGTGGAAGTTTCTCCCTCACTTCACCCTGAAGTGCTGGTCCATTACCCACTGCATTCATCCTGTGTGGTGCCACCACGGGGATGTGGCAGTGACCACAGCTCGGTGGCCAGGGGCTCTTGGCAGAGGTCAGGGCTCCCTGGTGGCAGGGGGTGGGTGGTGGGTGCAGCCCCTGGCTCATGGCAGCCCCTCTCCTCCCACAGGCCGCCCCCTCCCCAGCAGAAGGCTGTGGCTCAGGGCCCGGTGCCAGCACACAAGTGTTTACCTCAGGGACAGTATTTCCCCTCCCGACCTGCCCCTCTGCCTCCCAAGTAGCTTTGGGCTTCCTCGGGCCCTTCTTGTGAGCTGACCTGGTGGCTGCCACAGAGCTGAGACCGCAGTTCCCCTCCGGCATCCGCGGCAGCTCCTGCAGCAGCCGGGACAGGGCAGGCGGGAGATCAACCAGGAATGTGGCACTTCACACAAATACCTCGACCGAAGCTCCGGGACTGACACACCCTCCCCTTCCTCTGCCGAGCTGTGCTGCGGCCGGGCTGGCAGTGGGGGTGCAACACAGCAGGGAAATAGTCCTGGAATCCAGCACTGGGGGTTCCCCATTTCTTCTTGGCAAATTGGTAAGAAAACTGTAAGGAAACGATCTGGTTTTTGTCATCTCTGACTGTGCAGTGAGGAATCAGAGTAACCCACCTGCAGAACAGGAGATCTGGTCAGTTAATTTACAGTTACTCTGCATGGACTAGAAAGTGTTGCCCATGTACACCTTGATGGCACAAGTGGAATGAGGTCTCTGGACTTTTTCAGAGGAAGAGAGATATTTTAAACGTTTATGCATGTATATATATTTATAGATGCATAATAATGCACTTAATTCCATGCTGACTGACACTAAGCTGTGCTATAGGAGCACTGAGTTTAATGCTTTTTAATTAGAGGGTGGCTAAATGAGACTCCTGTACTAATTCTCACTAATACATGAATGGGCAGTGAAGATAAAGGTACGAGAAGACACGGCCATATTCTGGTTTTAAAAAATGGAGTGCTGTTAGGTTTTAATTCAGGTCTAAAGACAGAGCAGCAGTCCCTGCAGGACACTAGGAACTGGGAAGTGTCTGCCTGGACCACCAGAGCTTCTTCAAATGGGAATCTGGTGACTGATGCAACTCCTTTTAATGCCCAAACCTTTGTAGTGTCAGTCAGGATGCTTTCAGGTCACCTTGTGTCAGACTAGACTGCCCTCTGCTCCTGCACCATGGGCTAGACTGGATTTTGGAACACTTCTGAGCAGAACTGCTCAACATCCAGTGTGCTGGGAGAGGAGGGGCTGTGGATCATGATGCTGTAGTGCTGTGGGTAGGAGCTGGATGTTGTGGTCACAAACAGAAATCTGTTGCACAAACTTGCTAAAAGTGCTGAAGAGAGTGCTGGGCTGTTTCACTCTGTGCTCCCCACAAGCGTAGCTCAATCTGTAAAATCCCCCTAATATTGCCAAAAAAATCACCTTTTCCTTTGTATATACGTATATAAATATATATATATAGTGTGTGCAGTAATAAAATACTTGAACTCCTGTGGTTTCCTATAAACTTAGACTAAGATTTATAACACTATTAAAATCTGTAAAATGTCACCTAGAATTTCACCAACTGTACTGGTGGGGGTCTCCTGTTCGTTCCAAGATAATCAATCACTCCCTGGTGTTGCCGTGTCCTGCTCTGCTTGGGCTGTGTGTCTGTCTGTCTGTCTGTCACAGAGCTCTGCAGCTGGATGTGGCCCCTCTCCAGCCCCAGCTGGGGGATGGAGGGGGGGATGCAGGGAATGGAGTCACCCAGAGAGCTGCACTTCACTGTGTGTGACGCTGTGTGTGAACCAAACTGTGCTGACAATGGTGCCTTTACTGGACAAAGTTCCTGCACTCACAGCGTTGGACTGGCCGCGGTCCTGGAGGGCAGGGATGGGGGTTGTAGTGATCCCCTGGACAGGAAATAGCTCCAGTTCTTGGTTGAACCCTGAAGATGACTACTGACTTTGTTTTGTAAAGTGCCCGTCCTCGGGTGGGTCTGGAGCTGCCGGGGCTGTGGGTGACGCCAGAGTTCCCCTGCACAGCCAGGCTCTGGCCAAAGGGCTGTTCCCAACCCCTTTGTATGGACCCAACGAGCAATAAAGATGCCATTTTTGTACAATGCTCTGCCTCGGCCTCTGCTTTAGGGCCGGGAGGGGCCGTTGCTGGGGAGGGCAGTTACTGGGGGCCGTTACTGGGGGTTGTGGGGCCGTTACCGGCCGGCAATGGGGCCACTCTGTGCAATGCCACCCCTGCTGCTCCTGCTGCTCCTCGAGCTGCTGCATGAGGCCGGGCAGGGCCCCCCCGTGCCCCCCACCCAGCGGGTCTGGGCTCAGCCGAGGGGGGCTCTGTCCCCTCCGGGCTGGCGGGTCCAGTCCCAGGTCACGATCCCGCAGCAGCTGCCGGCAAACCCCCCAGGGCAGGCGAGGATGCAGCAGGCACGGTGCTGGGGGACAGGGCAGGGCAGGGGAGGCGTGCAGAGGAGGGCTGTGGGTACAGAGGTGCTGGCAGCTGCACTGGTGTCACCACAGCAGGGCTGCCAGCACTGCTCCCCTCAGGGTTTGCAGGGGCCTTGCGCCATGCTGTTCCCACTTCCTGACTCTCCCCTTCTCTGCTTTTCTGCATTCACAAGGACACGGTGTCCTATGCCCTGAACATCGAGGGGAGACTCTACACCATCCACCTGCAGCAGCAGTGAGTTGGCCCTGATAGTGCCCCTCACTGCCCCATTCCCTGGTGGCTGCAGGACCTGCAAGAAGCCCAGGAATCTCACGGTGATGGAAACTGTAAGTGCTTCACTTTGTGCCTTTCTCTTGTAGTGCCTTTTTGTCTGACGATTTCCAGGTTTACACGTCGAACGAGCAGGGCTCTTTGCCCCCTGATTCACCCCACATCAAGGTAACCTGGCCTTGTTTTGGGGTGTTTGTACCCTAAACGTCACAGCACAGAGCTCTGCCCAGTGCAGCCAGTCCTGCTGCCTGGGCAGGGGTGAGGGAATTGCCTTCCCAACCACAGGAGGGGCTCCCTGTCCTCTTGTGCTGCAGGGAAGCTGCCACTACTGGGGGTACATCGATGGCTTCCCCAGCTCAGCAGTGACCCTCAGCACCTGCTCGGGGCTCAGGTAACGTGGCACCACATCCCTGTGCTGCCAGGGGAGCCTGGGGGGGCCTGCAGGCAGTGCAGGAGCAAACGAGCACTTTGTCACTGCCTTGGCAGGGGGTTGCTGCAGTTTGAGAACATCAGCTATGGGATCGAGCCCCTGGACTCCTCCCCTGCATTCCAGCACCTCGTGTATCGAGTGAGTGAGGACGGGACAGGTTCTCCCGCGGCCCTCAGCCCCCCCCAGAGAGGCCCAGGAGGGCTGGTGGCACAGGAGACATTGGCCAAGGCCCGAGGGGACGATGAGGTGAGTGATGCCTGTTGTCACAGTGCTGCTCTTGTCCCCATCCCACAAGGAGGAGCCTGGTCCCTCAGGAGGCTTTGGCAGACACTGGGACACGGGCTTTGAAGGGAGACTTGAGCAGCACAACAACCGGCAGCAGGGAGGTGGCAGAGAACACAGGAATGTGTAATCGGAGCCTATTTTCTCTTTCAGCCTCTCTTGGCCGCAGCACAATCTCCCAAATACCTCAGAGTGCACGTGGTTTTGGACAAGGCTTTGGTAAGTCTGTGCCAGACACTCTCTCCTTGTCTCTGCCTGACTTCTGTGAGCCTGGAAACGGTGCCATTTCCCAGATTTTACATGGATTTGTTATTCCTTTTAAAAAAGTTATGTGTACTGTGGATTTTGTAGGAAAGGAGGAGTGCAAATTTGTAGCTCATTTCTTCATGGCTGAGTGTTGGGAATCGTTTCAGTGTTCCAGTATTGTTCTGCTTCACCCTGGTAATTGCCTCACCTGCACTTACATCCTCTTGGGTTGTTTTCCAGTACAACTATATGGGATCAGACTCAAATGCTGCCACACAGAAGATAATCCAGGCCTTCAATCTAGTCAACAAGGTGAGTTTTAAAGTCTGGTTTGTAGTAAGATGGGGGTAGGGTTGATGTTAGCAGTGGTCACCTCTCTCCTAGCTGCTTTTGGGTTTAGGAGGAGGTTATGTAAAATTTCCAGATTTCTGGAGAAGGTTTTTCCTCTGCACATGTCAGTCTGCTGGAAAAGAACATCCTTCCCTGCACAGTGGCTGTGTCTCGTGCAGATGTACAGAAACACAGGCAATTTGCCTTAGGGCAGCCAAAAACCAGCATTTTGAGGCCTTCTGGGTTGCTCCCCTCTCCATGCAGCAGATCCCTGATCTCACTGATCCAATTAACCTGTTTTCTCCCGGGTGCTTATAAGCAACTTCCAGTCCTGTTCTTTGCTCCACTGGTGCCATTATGGTTCAGGTGTGTAATGAGAAATTATTCCCAAAACCCTTAATGCCTTCCTATGAAGTTATTGGGCTTTGGCTTGGGTCTCTTGCTATATCTTTTTATTTTTCAGGTGTGTTCATTTTTTTTGGCTACAGATGTCATTGAGGGACTGACAGCAGCAACTGGCTTTTCCCATGAGTTTGTGCACAGAGCAGTGACTGCAAGGGGAAGGTGTGTGAGCAGCTGTTTCCTCTCTTATGCTTTCAGATGTTTAGTCCCCTTAACATCACCATTGTGCTGTCCTCCCTGGAGCTGTGGGCAGAGGGGGATAAAATACTGACAACAGTGGACACAGATGAACTTCTGCAGCGATTTTTACAGTGGAAACAGTTGTCTCTGGAACGGCCACCACATGACATTGCTTCTCTCTTAGGGTAAGATAAAGTTCCCTTAGCATTAAAGGTTGCATGGCAGAAATCAGTCAAAACCAATATAGGTTGAACTATAAAGACTTCTGTTACAAATGCTTTTTTAAAAAGCCATATTTTTACATAGTTCCTGATTCTTTAATGTTCTGAAAGTATTTCTACCAAGACATTCCTTCCAGCCAGCCCTTCAGTGGTGGTACAGCAGCCCTGGCTGAGGAGAGGCTCTGCAGCCCCTGTCCCTGCCCAGCACTGGACATGAGCCCCCCGCACTGGGGACACTGGGAGGGACCTGGGCTGCACAGAGCCAGGATCCCCCACTTACCCACAGCGACGGGGTGTCCTGGGCTGGATGGGCAGTGAACACACCTCTGTTCCAGGTACAGGGACACAGGAGCCTTTGTGGGCACAACGGCCCTGGGAAAGGCGTGTCAGAGAGATGCTGCTGCCACAGTGGCCCTGGTATGGTCCCCCCTGTCCCCTGCCTGTCCCTCCCAGCCCACGTGGCCCAGAGCTCGCCCACGGGCAGCAGGGGCAGAGGTGGGTGGGAGTATCCGTGTCCAGAGCAGGGGTCCCACAAGGAATGCTCACCCGACTCTCTCCTCCCTCCAGTACCACGGGAACGTGACCCTGGAGTCCCTGTCAGTGCTGCTGGCTCAGGTGCTGGGCCGCAGCCTGGGCATGAGCTGGGACGGCTCCCGAGGCTGCAGCTGTGCTGGCCACGTTTGCCTCATGAGCCCCGGGGCACTGTGAGTTGGCTGGGGCTGTTCCTGCCCATGGGACTGGGGGGAGTTTGTGTCCCCTCGTCAGGGAGATCCTCAGCAAATCCTATTCCATTGCAAAAATTGCAACGAACTAGAATCCTGGAACCACGGGATCGTTTGGGCTGGAAAAGACCTCCAAGACTGTTGAGTCCAACCTTTCACTGATCACCAGCTTGGCAACTAGACTAGAGCATTTTGTGCCATGTCTAGTTGTCCCCTGAACACCCCCAGAGATGCAGACTCCACCATCTCCCTGGGCAGCCCCTTCCAATGCCCAAACACCCCTTCAGTGAAGAAATACCTGCTTTTATTACTTTAAGAAGGAAAAAAAAGAATAACTAAATAGCAAGTCAATGCTTAGTTTGACAAAAGAGATCTTTGCTCTCCAAAAGAAAGGTAGTTACATTACTCAGTCTCTGTTAACAATGCCCTTTAGATCAGGTGAACTGACAGAGCCCTGGGGCCATCGTGCCCTGTGCTGGCAGCTGAGTGAGCCCTTGGCTTGCACAGGTGTTTGGGGAGAGCAGGGGATGCTGAATGTGTCACATATAAACTGCAACTTGTTTTATTTTAGACATTCCAGTGGGGCAAAAGCCTTTAGCAACTGCAGTGCCAGGGACTTTGAGACCTTCCTGAAGCAGGGCAGGGGCACGTGCCTCTTCCAGAGACCCCGCCTGTCCCGCTGGGCCCGGGCCGTGTGTGGCAATGGAGTGGTGGAGTCTGGCGAGGACTGTGACTGCGGCACGATCGAGGTGTGTGCCACGGGAACCACGGCTCAGCCCACACTTGTGTGCTGGGGGAACGTGTGGCACAACAGTCCCTTCAGACTGGGGGCCCCACTGTGGGAGGGGGCAGCCCGAGAAAGGTTGTGTTGGGTTTGAGATTGATGCCACCATAGAAGGAGTCTGGTGGCAGCTTTGCCCATTTTTTCTGCTCAGTATTGCCCAAGTGTAGGCTTTTGGGGAGAAGGAGGAAGAGCAGAACCTCAGGGGTACAGCAAAGTAGAACAATGTGGGTTTGCCATGTTTCCCCAGGAATGCATGAAGGACAAGTGCTGCACTAAAACATGTCATTTTAAGCCGGGGATGAAATGTTCCTCTGGATTATGTTGTAGAGGTTGTCAGGTAAGGCACGTTTTTATAATTGTCACAAAATCATTCTTTATTTTTGGAGCAACAGTATGTTTCCATGCTGAGGGATGGAGCCAAACCTGTGCTGTGCAATGGGAGAGGGTCCAAGGGTTGGGCTTCCTGGGAACCCCTGGGGGGACATTGCTGGGGGACTGCCTTGGGCAGTGCCACCCGCGTGTGGGGACCCGAGTGGCAGCGCCGGGAGGGGCTGGCGGGGCCGCGAGGACGGAGAGCTCTTGCCGGTGCAGTTCAGGCGCAGGAACGCGGTGTGCCGCCCGGTGGCCGATGCCCAGTGTGACCTGCCCGAGTTCTGCAGCGGCTTCTCGGCCTCCTGCCCGCCCGACGTGCATGTGCAGGACGGGCACGACTGCGAGCGCAGCACCGGCTACTGCTACGGGGGCCGCTGCCAGTCCTTGGACCTGCACTGCCGGCGGCTCTACGGGAAAGGTGGGGACACTCGTTGTGTCTGTGCTCCCCGATGCACCAGTGTCGGGTCAGAGTGGGGCACCAGGAGGGAAGGGCACAGCTTTAGCAGAGTGTTTCAAGCTCCATTTTGGCTCTGGTTAATGAAGAGCCCCAGTGCTTCAGAGATAACAAAAGCAAATTATTATCCACGGCAAACTCAGTCAGAGAACTGCCCAATTTGCTGATTTCTGGGGTTCAAGACTGCTGGGGGTTTGACAGGGCAGGGACAGGCATGTTTTCTCTAATTCAATGATGAAAAATGAAGTGATTCTAATATGTCCCTTTGTGTTCCTTTAAACTATAGCAAATATTATTGCTGACCTTTTAGATTCTAAGAATGCTCCTGTGGTCTGTTACGAGGAGATCAACAGCCAGCGGGACAGGTTTGGGCACTGTGGATTCCTGAGAGAATACGGGTACCAACCCTGTGCTTGGAGGTACATTGGGCAGGGAGCCCAAATGCATGTTTAGTTGGGGCTGGTCACTCAAGGGAAGTGTTGAGACTCCAGGTTATAGTGAGATTTGTGAAGCAATAAGTAGTTCTCTGTGTGTTCTCTTTGTTTTGGCATCTCACTGTATGTCACAAGTCCTCCCTTGGACTTCCCAGCCCTGCTGATGTTTTCTTACCGTGCTCCAGGATGTCCACTCTGATGTTCCAGTGTTCATCAGGCAGTACAGGGGTGTGAGTGACACACAACCTGTGCAAATTCACTTTCCAGTAATCTCAGGTGTGGGAAGTTAGTCTGCACATACTCGTCCAGCCACCCCTTCTCATCAGCTGCTGCCGCTGTGATTTACGCCCAAGTGAAGGAGCATTTGTGTGTCTCCATGAATTATCTGAATGTATCAGCACTTCTGGATCCACTTCTGGTTCCACCAGGGACAAAGTGTGGCTCGGGAAGGGTGAGGAAACATTTTGTAATCATCTGAAATGACGGATATAAACTGTAAATATTAACAAGGTTTTGGAAACACTTGCTCCTTGCAGTAGTGTGCTTGATATTTAAAAACGCTCTAAACCATGCAAATGTTGCACTGGAGGTTTGGAGGGATGTGAGCACGAGGCATGACCCAGTCCCAGGGTAGAACTGTGGCTTTTTTGTTGTTTTGGTTTAAATAGTGTATTTTCCTTCCCTTTTGGGCCATACCCTGACATGCCAAGCGCTGCATGAGCGAGGCAGTGCTGGGCTGGAGCTGCTGTGGTGTTTTCCAGGTGTGTATAAACAACACGTGTCACTCACACTCGGTGCTGGGCTACGACTGTAACAGTGAAGTGAAGTGCCACGGCCACGGCGTGAGTCCCCGGGGCTGAGGGGCTGCAGGGAGCGGGTTGTGTGAGTTCACACTGTACCCCCCCCTCCAGGTGTGCAACAACAAGGGCAATTGCCACTGCCACTCGGGCTGGAAGCCCCCGGACTGCCAGAGGAGGGGAACCCGCTGGGGCGGGAGCGTGGACAGCGGCCCCCTCCTGCAGGGGGGAGGTGGGTGCAGGCAGGGCTGGGGGGTGGCGTGGGCAGGGCTGGCAGTGCCCCGTGCCCAGCTGGGCTGTCTCCTGCCAGGCCTGCCCTTGTCGAAGGAGCTGGAGGAGGGGGAGCTGGCCTGGCTGCTGGTGGGCTCCGGCCTCGTCCTGTTGGTCGTCGTGGTGCCCATCAGCCTCATCCTGTGGCAGCACAAGGTGCTGGGCTGGTGCCGTGGGCAGCAGCTGCCGGGCACCAAGGGGTGAGTGGGGCCCTGGAGAGGGACAGGGGTGTGGGAGAAGGGCCATGGTGTTCCCCAAGGGAGCTGAGGGGATCCCTGGGGAGGGGAGAGGATGAGGTGAATTCCTTGGGGTGTACAGGGTGATTCCCAGGGGGGACGTGAGGACATTCCCCAGGGCTGAGGAGATCCCTGGGCTGAGGTGACCCTGAGGCCCTGAGACACTCCCCAAGTCAAGTCAGGGCTGGGCCACCGCTCCTGGTCTCCCCACAGCACCAGCCAGGATGTGGCCAAGGAGCTGGAGCCAGATCCAGAGCTGAACCTGGAACCAGATCTAGAGCTGGACTCAGAACTGCAGATCAACCTAAAGCTGGAGCCGGAGCCAGAACTGACGACAGACGTGGATCCAGCACTGGAGCTGGAGCTGGGGCAGCACCGCAGACACTAATTAAAGGCATTTGGCAGAGCCGATGTGGCTGGGTTTCTGTGGTTTTATGCTTGCACAGTTTGTGCTTTTGTCAGAGTTAACCCTGCTCTCGAGGCCAAGGGGCCACAGCTGCTGCAATTGTCCCCTTTTCTCTGTGGGCAAATGGTGGTGGTTGGGATTTGTCCATCTGTGAGGGCTGTGAAGGTGCCTGATGCTGGGGACTGAGTAGGTGGTGGTTGTCTCTGAAGTGGACACCTCGTGCATGGCTGTGGACGTGTGCACCTCACAGCCCTGGGGCTGGGGACCTGGGAAGGCCACTGCCTCGTGTGGTGGCCATGGTGCTGATGGCAAGGGTATCACCTTTGTCTTGTGTGTGGAATGTATGTGTCCTGCAGTGCCCTTGGACCTGCACCCCATAGAGACACCTGTCATGTTGTCTGTACCACCCAGTCCTTCCCTTCCCTGACCACAGTGCCTCCAGCCCCTGCCCCTGTCTGCACAAACAGCACTCACAGTGCTCATGAAGCTGCTGTTTGGGAAGGCTCTGCTCAGAGCATCCTGTAATCCCCCTGGGATGTTGGGGACCCACTGTACTGCCCAAGTGACCCCCAGCTGTGGGGACCCTGCCCTGCTACTCACAGCCCCCACATATGGTGAGGGAGGTCCCCCAAGCCTTCCCCGTGGGTGGGCACCCACAGGGACAGAGATCAGTGTTTGCTCCACGACAAAGCCTTATCTGCAACCTTTAGCCGTGTTTGCTCAGCCCCTGTGGCCATTGGGCAGCCAGGCCCTGGCCCCCCCCAGGACAAGGTACGATCCTGCTGCCGGGACACGGGCGCTGGCTCAGCACATACTGGCCGTGGGCAGCCAGGCCACAGTCCAGAGCCCACGGCCAGTGTCCGGCAATGGAGGTCGGCAATGGCACCGAGGAGCCCTCCCTGCCCCTGGCACTGAGCAGGTTTCAGGTCTCCGAGGAGTTCGGCTTCCTGCTTCCTGATCCTCTGGTAGGAGCCAGCCCTGCCTCCCATCCGTGTGCCACAGGAAAATAAAGGGGTTGTGAGCAGTTTTCTAGAGGGGGGTTGATTTGGAGTTTTGCTCTAACAGCTTACAAAGAGCAGTGAGGGAGGCAGGTGCTATTTTGGCACAGGCAGCTTCATAGGACAAACCCCTCACTTTAAAATGGTGAGAGGGGCTGCAGCAAGGAGAGGAGAAGGAGCTTTGCCATTTACACACTGGCCTTGGCTCTATAGGATTTTGGGGAGCACAAGAAGAGCAGTCGTTCTGCAGGTCTCCCGTGCCCGGAGTGGGGCCAGTTATCACTGGGGTGGCTCCACAGTGGGGTGTGGGGGGCCGGGCAGTTCGTGTGACCCTGCAGGCTCCTGTTACCCGTGATGTGCGAGGCCGGGTGGGTGGTGGGAGCCCGGGCACATTCACACCCTCCCTGTGCCTCCCTCCACCAAGACAGAGCTCCCGGCCCCCTACGGCCCCTGGATGGAAGTCGCCCATGAGCTGCCCCAGCTGATCAAGAGCCGCCGGCTGCGCTCCCGCGTTCAGCAGGTACCGTGTTCTCCCTGAGCCCTCCCAAACCTCGGTCCCACACAGCAGCACCTGCAAAACGCGTGGAAAGGCGGCACGGACGTGTCCTGAGCCGGGACTGACACCAGGCGACAGCAGAGCCTTAACATCGGCTCAGAAACAACCCCCGTGACAAACCCTGTGACGCGGCAGCTGGACGGGGAGAGCAGGGCCCTCTAGATGGCACAAGAGACCCGTCTGTTCCCAGCCGTGCTCCCCGTCAGGGATCCTGCGGATTCCTATCCCTGCTCACAAACCAGCCGAAGTGGAGCGGGAGCAAATCCTGCAGGGGGGTGGGAAGGGAGACTTGAAGGCAGGGAGAGGCACTTAGGAGGGTTCACCCCGGCCGGTGGGGCAGCCCCCCCAGCGCCGGAGCCCTTGGAATTGCCATCTGCCCCTTGCTCCTAAGGGTTTCCCTGGCAGATTCCGCAGCTGAGCACCCGCCACCTCCGAGGACACGAGGAACTGCACTTGGCTCACCTGGTGCTCAGCTTCATCACCATGGGCTACGTCTGGCAGGAGGGCGAGGAGGGCACCGTGCAGGTAAAGGCAGTGCAGAGCAAGGTCACCTACTCCTTGGGATCTGGGGCTGCTGCTGCTGCCATGGAACTCATCCCATGGAAGCAATGCCCCTTTCCTGGGGCTGCAGCAGGAGCATGTCCACTCCTGCCTGGCTGGTGCCCACACACGGGCACCTTCAGCAGCCTGACAGTGTCCCCATCTTCCCCTGTGCTTTGTGCCATTCAGGTCCTGCCCCGAAACCTTGCTGTCCCCTACTGGGAGGTCTCCAAGGCCCTGGGCCTCCCGCCCATCCTCAGCCACGCAGACTTTGTGTTGGCCAACTGGAGGAGGAAGGACCCCAACGGGTAAATGGGCAAAGGGCGGCTCTTCCCANCAACTGGAGGAGGAAGGACCCCAATGGGTAAATGGGGGCTCTTCCCGCGGTTGGGCAGCGGCAACGAGCAGGTGCTGGGCACACACAGTTCCCAAACTGCTCCTGCTCTGCCAAACCCCTGAACCCCACCATGGCCTCACGGCAGGCACAGGAACCCTGTGGGGACTCAGTGCCTCTGGGAGCAGGTCCTGGGGACTGTTCCTCTGTTCCCTGCAGAGCACGGCTGTCACCAGAACAATTTATAACACTTCTCCCTCTCTCTCTCCTGCCTTTTTCGTGCATTTGTTGCCCATAACCGAAACGCCTTCAGGCCTCTGGAAATTGAGTAAGTAGTTAAGATGCTCATTTATTTTCTAATGGTGTTGGTTTTGTTTGAATTGGCTCAGCTCTTCAGCACTGCAGGGTTCTGCTCGGGCTGAACCTCTCTTGATGTGCCACATAACAAAACCAGTGTCTCACAAATGCCACTGCAACGACAGCACAGTGAAGTGACTGCAGTTGCTCTGTCTGTGCAGATCCAGTGGCCATGGGCCACGGGGAGGGCATGGGGAGAGTGGTGGGTTCCTCTAAACTAGAGCAGCCCTTTTGCTCTGTGCCAGCTTCTCCCTGCCCAGGGTGCAGGTAAGAGGCTCTGTAGCCTTGGAAGGGTTTGGTTTTAAGGGCTCAGCAAGTCCTGTGGTGTATAGGAAATCCTGAGCCACAACCCCCCTAATCCATCTCCTTGGCCACTCCGTGCAGGAACCTGGACCCCATCATCACACTGCCAGGGGGAGAGAGCCTGCGGGGCTTCATCCTCGTCACCCTCCTGGTGGAGAAGGCGGCTGTGCCAGGCATTAAGGCAGGTGTCACTGTGTCCTGGGGCTCTTTGCTCACCTGGGAAGTGCCTGCAGGTGCAGGGACCCTGCTCCCTGCACGTGGGCTGGGGAAGAGGCAGAGCTGGCGTGGGTGGCAGCAAGTGTCCAGAGCCCCCGTGCACAGACATCCCCCCTCATCACTCGGTGATCTTCCTCCTCCCCTCTCACAGGCAACCATCGGGGCCCTTCGTGCCGTTCTGCAGCAGGATGAGGAGACCCTGCACAGAGCCCTGGAGGAGCTGGCAGGGGCCATCGAGGCCATGAGCAAGGCACTGAGGCAGATGCACGGTGAGAGCAGCCCCTGGCCGGCAGGCAGCTCGTCCACATGGTCCTGCACGTGTTGGTGCTGCCGGTCCCCTCTGAGCTCACTCGTTTCCCTCCAGACCATGTGGACCCAGCAGTGTTCTATGCTGTCATACGGATCTTCCTCTCTGGGTAAGTGCAGCACATTTCCCTCCAGAGCCACCGTGCTGGAGGCTCCCAGGGCCAGGGGAAGCTGGGAATGTGCTGGGAAGAGGCAGCTCAGATGAGACACGGGGTCCTCCCGGGCAGGGTGGGGACCAGCCCCGGGGGTGGTACAATAATGCTCCTTCGGGAGTTCCCGAGCACTGGATCTGCCGGGCACAGACTGTGGCTGAGGGCAGGGGCTGCCCCCCTCCAGCTCCTCTCCACACTTTGTTCAGCCCCAAGACAGTGTCTGTGCCCCAACAACTAGAAATTAATCATTTCTGCTCTTGGCCAAACAGTTTTGACAGGAGAAAAGGAATTTCTCTTCCACACAGTGTACACAAAGCTGCAAAGCTGAAGGGACTCTTCCCACTGCCCTTTAAGGAAACTTCCCTAACAAGCCTGTTGCTGCTTCTCTGCTACAATTCTATCAACTGTAAAAAACAAAAATCCCCCCAAATACTGAAAAAGCCATCTGGACAAGGCAGAACCATCAACATCCCTCAGCATCCCTGTGGGGCTGCAGCATCTGAAACCTCTCCCTCCTGGGCTGCTCAAGGGGTTCTATTTTTATTTCTCTCCAGCATATCTCAGCATTCCCAAAGTCAAAAGGCTCCATGCATCCTGATTAAGTTTCTCTCATTCTTTGTCCAAGCTGACCTTTTCTTGATGGTCATCAGCCTGGAAAAACATGCCTTTTAAATTCCCTTCTGCTTATAAGAACTTCCCACTAGTAGAGGTTACTATAAATACAACCCTGGGAGAACTAAAAATATTCTGGTATTTGATAATGAATCTATTTTCTCTGCAGTTTTTGCAAAATCTGTTCCTGCAGCCCACGCAGACAGCACCAAAAGCATCACAGAATAGTGTATTCTGCAGAAGGTCAACTGGTATTTTTGTGCCAGGCACTTTATCTCCCTGAAATCATAACTCCTCTCTTTGTTTGGGAGTGAGCACATCTCCATTTCTGCATGATGGAGGCTGACAGGGTCTGAGTTCAGGGTGTGCAGGGGGGAGGCACCAGCACTGGCCTGCCCAGGACCAGCAGCTTCAGAGGGAGGAAATCCCATCCCAGCCTTGTTATCTGCAGAGACAAATAGAGGCAGCTTGACCCAGTCTCTGTCCCTTAAATGCTTTTAAAGACATCACCTTGAGCTACAGGAGCAAAGGGAAATCCAAAGTACAAACTTCAGGGGCTTGGAGAAGTATTTGGGTGACTCCACCCCTGCTGCTCCCCCAAACGGCCACTGGCATTCAAGGAATTGATGTTGTGCCACTATTTCCCAGAGAGGTGCCCCCTCCCCTCTCACACCCCAAGGCAGTTGTGCTCACACCAACTCCCCCAGGCTGGAGCAGAGGATGGAGCCAGGCAGGGCAGTGTGTCCCAGCCCCACACCACAGGGTGCTCAGCAGAGCATGGTGATCCCAGAGAACAGTCCCTATCTCCTGGCAAAGGAAAATTAAGATACTTGCCTTACACCCACGCCTTGTAGTGCACCTTGGCACAGTATTTGATTGCCAAGTTTATCTCCTGTTTGAGAAGGGCTGGCACAGCTGAGCAAGAAGGAGGAGATCCATGGGCTGGGCCAGGAAGGTTTCACTCCATCCTGCCAGCCCAGAGTCCTTTCTCGTGGGCCACACTGCCCCATGGCTGCTGCCTGACCTCTGTGTCTTCTGCTCAGCTGGAAGGACAATCCTGCCATGCCAGAGGGGCTCGTCTACGAAGGGGTGTCCGAGGAGCCCCTGCAGTACTCGGGAGGCAGCGCAGCCCAGAGCTCAGTCCTGCACGCCTTCGATGAGCTCCTGGGGATCCAGCACGCCCAGGACAGCAGTAAGACACGTGCTTTGCCTGTTCCAAGGCAAATGAGGGGCAGGGGAAGAGAGGAGACAGAGCGATTCCCACGGCTGTGCCCATCTCCCTCCTGCAGAGCCTGACTGGGACCGGGCTCTGCCCAGTTCCTTGAGGAGGAGGGTTATAAACGAGGCTCTGCTGGGTGCTTCCTCACTGTGATAAATCCCCCAAAGGACACACTTTGCTTTTTGCTTGTCAGCTTGTGACTGAGGTTCTCTGTGGGCCCGGGGATGAGGGAGCAGAGTGTGCATCCTGCCAGCGATCACCTCATCCATTCACGAGTTCCACAACAGAAATACCAGAAATTATCAAAACCACTCTACCTCCAAAACAAACCCCAAACCAAAAGGCTGGGAGCAGGGCTAAAATCTGTCTTTTAGGGTTAAGACCGACCCTAATGGAGCACTAATATGAGTTTTCTTCCTCACTTAATTGGAGGCAGAGCAGAGGAAGCTGTGCAGGCTCTCAGTGCCATCTGCACCATGATCCCTGCAGACTGTGCCAGGGGGCACCTCGGGGCTGGCTTTTCTCTGAGAGGATCAGGGGCCTTTAACCCACTTACCCTTAACTTATTCCTTCCTTTGTTGGTGTCTTGCAGCCGCCTTCCTGCACAGGATGAGGGACTACATGCCCCTGCCCCACAGAGCTTTCGTGGAGCAGATCCGCCGCGCCCCGTCCCTGAAGCAGCACGTTCTGTCCTCCAGGGACAGGCGGCTCCACGCGGCGTTCAACCGCTGTGTGTCCGTGCTGACAGACTTCAGGTCCTGCCACATCACCATCGTCAGCAAGTACATCTCTGCCGCGGCAGCCAAAGCCAAGGCTGGGCAGGTAGCGCCGAGCACCAGGGCCGGCTCTGCTGTGGGGAAACCCCCGGCGGCGCTGGAGGCCAAAGGCACCGGCGGCTCCCACATCTTCGCCTTCCTGAAGAGCATCAGGGACACCACAAGGGAGGGGATGATCAGTGTCTGACGTGCCCCGAGGGTTGGCGAGGCACTGCCCCAAGTGGGTGCAGGAGGTCTGGTGGCTCTGGTGGCTCTGCAGTGCACGAGCCGAGGTCCAAACCCGCCCCACAGCAGCACCGTGCGCGGCTGGGACACAAGGAACGTGCTCTGGGCTGGTGTGGGAGGACGGTGCTGCTGCTTCCTCCCAGAAAGTACAGTGAGCTCAGCATCCTCCCCTGGCACAGGGCTGGGCACAGGGTCCTCCCCGGGCACAGGGCTGGGCACAGGGTCCTCCCGGGGCACTGGGATCAGCACAGGGCACCAGGATGGGGCAGTGTCCTCCCACGGCACCGGGAAGAGCCGTGTCCCTCCCAGCCCCACTTGTTCCCCGCGACACCTCGGGGCCGGCGCTGCGGGGGCTGCGGGGCAGCTCTACACGTGGGGGCACACGGGGGGCACACGGACCAATAAAGCGGCCCTTCCCGAGCCAGCCGTGCTGCCGGGCCCTGTGTCCGTCGCGACATCCCGGCGCTTCCCCATCGCGAGGTGGCGACAGAAACCCGCGTGTGGCTGCGGCGCTCCCGCAGCAGCGGAACGGGGGGGGAGCAGGAAAACCAAAACCTATTAGGGACTGGGGGGCTGCGGTGAGTGGGGCTCGGGCATCCGGACACGGCTCCGCTCCCCCCGCGGGCTGCGGGACCTCAGTCACCCACCAGGGAAAGTCCAACAAACAACTCGCCCGTCACGGGAATGATGCTGAACTCAGCAGAGAGAGGAACGTGGCTGAGCGAAGGGAGCCGAGCTGTGGGACAAACCCGGGGTGTCCAGGAGGTTGGTGCTCACACAGAGGGGCCGCCCCGGGGCACAGGGTTTGCCCCTCACGGCCTGATCCTGGTTCAGTCAGAGCTCAGGACGCCACAGGGGCAAAGCTGCAGCCTGGGGTTCACACAGGCTTTGCTTTCTTAAATCTCAGTGTAACTGTGCTGTAGCCCAGGGGACATGGGGACACACGGCTTCCTCGAGGGGCCAGCGAGGGAAAAATACCTCCGACAAACCCTCAGCAGGTACAACACCACCACCCAGCCTGTGCCAGGCTTTGCCAGAATAGAGGCTCCTAAAGTACAGACACGGTGGCAGATGAAGCAAAACCCCTCCAGAGTGTCTCTCCCTGGCCCAAGGCTGCAGGAATGAGCTCATCTCACCCCAACAAGCTGGGCTAAGTGGGCAGAACCTTGCACCAAGAACAGTGCTAAAGCTTGTTTTGTAGTGCCAGGTGCCTAAGCTGTCCTTTTATAGCAAGAGAGCATGCACAAATTCCTTGGAATTGGCATCTTTAGGGAAATCAGGCCATATGGCTCCGTTTTGCCTGCCCAGGTTTTGCTGGCAGGGCCATCAGAGACAGGTTTCACACCCAATCAGTGTCTTGGTGCAAAAATAGCCCTGGCAGTGCCCCTTCTGCACTACCAGAAGAGAGTCAAGGTCCTTTGAAATGAGGCATCATTCCCATAAAGGCAATGAGAACCTCAGCACACCACAGATTAAATTATTAAAGCTCTTGCTAAATTGTATTTTGTGCCCTTTTTTGAAATGCATCCCTAAAACTGGGGCTTCTGAGATGACTTCAGTAAACAACCCATGGGAATGTGTCAGCACCTTTAAATCTTTGCCTGGCAGCCCTCCTTCCACTTGATCTTCATTTCTGAATAGCTTCTGCATATTTCATGTAGGACATATTTCATCCTGATGATTGTCTTGGTCTATTACATTTCAGACCATTTCAGGAAAACAGCAAACTTGGAGCAGGGGAAAAAATCACTCCAGCTAAGTAAAAAATGCAGCCAGGACTGGGGGGAGCTGGGGCAGGGTTAGCTCCCTGCTGCAAACTCCCCTCCCTGCACATGCTGCCCCTGCCCTGTGCAAGATCTTTAGGAGAAAGGAGGGTGGATTCGTGTCACCTCAGAAGGAAAAGGGAACTGGGAAACCAGTTTGGCTCTGGAGCCAAACTGCCAAACTGTGTTCCCTGCACTGAAGGTCACACTCACCTTCAATGCTTCCAGGGGACAAGGAAAGTGCCTAAGAAACTACAGAGAAAGAGTCAGTCCCCTGCATTCCCAGGTCAGCAGTTCTGGCCAGGGCTCCCCACGTCTGAGTTCATGTCACCAAGTGCTCTGCTGGAGCCAGCTCACAATTAATCATCTCCAGCTCTTTTAGAGTGGGATTGAGGGGGTTCCTGCCCTCTGGCAGTACCAGCTATTGATGCACAGTGAGGCTCAGCCCTTTCCCATGTGCTCTCCTGGCAGGCTGGGACAGCTGCTCCATGAGAGCTTTGATTTCCCTCTGTTTTCAAACCACTGCTGTCTAACACTGATCACAAGACATCTGAGGTCTCAGGTGCGTCCTGACTGCGAGCACGTGGCATTTAAATAATTTATGATGCCTGTGCCTAAAAATGGCATGATGTGTTTGAGAATAAGGATGTGCTTGGTGCCTGTGCTGCATCCCAGCAGTGGGAACTGCAGTGCCAGGGGCTGCTGAGGCCCTGCCCTTCCCTGAAGGGTTGGTCTCACAGGCACTGGGGAGCACAGGGCATGTGGGACAAGTCCAGCCACAGCTACTCACCACCTTTACTGAGCAGCAACGTTCAGGCTCTGCCACTCCCTCAGACAGAGCCCAGATGAGACAACCTGAGCCCCCCACACTGGGACAGGCAGAGTTAAGCCCATTTCTGCAGCTCTGTAATAAAATCAATGTTATTTCAGAGAGGGAAAAGCAACAGAAGAACAGACCCCCCTCCCTATTTCAGAGATGTTGCCCCCACAGACCTCAGCTCCCAGAGGCACATCTCCAAAGTGAGGTTGGCACGTACAGTCTGCCCAGGCTCCACACAAGTGAAAATGGGATTTTGCACCATCTCATCGAGCCCAGCAGCATCCACTGGGTCATCTGGGACCAACACCTGCCAGGGAGTGGATGGAAAACCAGGAGGGATGTCACAGTCCTCTTGTCACATCCAGAGCAGCAGCTCCAGGCCCAGCTTGGTGCCACCCACACCAAAATCTCCCTTATCTCTGAGCCGTGGCCCTGCCCCTGCAGTGCAGTGCTGGGCACGTTTCCATTGTGGAGTTGCAGCTCGGAGCCGCCCAGATCCTGGTGTGGCTCTCCCAGCCACATTTTGGGGTGTCCACCTGTCTCCTTGTTAGCTCGTTTGTTAAGTGGAGGTTTCCCCCGTGGTATCTGCCAGTTGGACCTGTGGGATGGAGGAGGGAGCCTGGTGCACGGCTCAGGTGGCAGGAGACCTCACCTGGGCACACCTTCCATGGCACCAAACCTCACCGAGCCCCACCAGCCCCGGACCTGCCCACGGGGGTGGCCAGCAGTGCCTGCCAGGCTCCCTCCTCCCCCGGGGCCGTGCCCAGCCCTTCCCACCCACACTGTTTGCTCAGACTTTCTGTCCTTCTCAATGGCTTTGGCCTCTGGTTCCCTCCTCGCCGTGCCCAGGTCTCGCCCGGGTCACCCTGCACTGCGACAGACCTGTGTGACAGTCTCTGAGCTGCCCCACCAGTGGCAGCCCCTTCCCAGTGCCGGGAACTCCCACAGCCCCAGGGCAGGCTCAGCCAAACGCTTTGCTGCCTTTTCCCCCGTGAATATTTGAAATCGAACAGGAATACAAACATTTGGATTCTAGACACTTCCCAACCCCAACCTTATTCATCATACTTGGCTCTGCTCCTGGAGCTGGGGCCAGAAGAGGCTCTGAATGATTTAAGTGATTTAACATGCTGTGCATAGATCAATCTCATTCTCCCCTCCAGCCACAGGTTTCCCTTTGTGGTTTGCTGCACACTATTATGTCCATCAATATCAAGTAATTAAAATCCCCCATTATCCGGGTCCTGGCTGCCTTACAACAGCTCATAAGCTATAAAATATTTCATGATCAACCTCCCTTAAGTGTTTGGGAGTTTGCAGCCCCATCTCAGGGTCCCTGGGCTGTTGTTGCATCGTGAAGGTCCCACTGGAGCCACAGCCAGATCCAGCCCAAGCCATGGCTGTCATTCCTCTCCCTGTGTTCCTGTGCCAGGATTACTCATTTCTATCCCTGTCTTTCTCCATCCTCTGGTGAGTTTATCTCAGAGCAACTCCCACAACTCCTGCTTCCCCTGCCCTGCTGGAGGGGAGCTCCAGACCCGCTGCCTTCCCGGGGGCACCACGGGCTCCTGGGCTCCCAAATTCCTGCTGTGGAACCTTTGCTCTCCCCTGGAAAGGCAGCGAGTCCCCAGGGCTGTCCCACCTGTGGCCCAGCTGTCCCTGCACCGTGACCAGGGACCATCCCAGGGCTCTCCTGGAGGGACAGCAGTGTCTACAGAGTCCCTGGCACCTGCTTGGGCTCCTCTCCTGCAACCTTGGCCACAGATATCAAAGCAACTTATTAATAACAAATAAGTTTACTTTGCAATTCCCCTTGGGAGGGAGATGAGGGCACAGAAAATAATTGCTTTCACTATCTTTGTGGTGCTGCCTCTTGCCCCAGACCTGCAGTGTGTCCCTCGAACACTCAGCCTGGCACAGGCAGAGGCTGATCTGTGCCTGGGGAAGGGCTCACCTTGGCAGAGTCATTGCTGACCAGATATGATTACAGGCCATGACTCAAGCCAAAAAGTGCTAATTATGGCACAGACAGGAAAGGAGAGAGTTGCTGCTAAGTTCCTCCTAATATGGACAGGGATTTGGGAACAAATTGAGAAACCATCACTGCAGAGAGGATAACCCAGGGCTGTCCCAGACCACGACCACCAACATGGACACAGCATCCCCAGGCAGCAGGGACCTCTTGCCAACATTAATTTTGTTCTGCCATTTGTATCATCCTGTTCTACTTGCTCTGTCATTTGGTCCTAAATTCTCTTTGCTCACACATCTCCTGGACAGGAACCCTCTGCCAGGAAGGAGTGGATTTATTCATGCTCCCTGTGTAACCTCCAGGAAATCTGTTCTGTGGTGTTTTAACTCCCCAGCCTTACCAGGCAGGTGAGTGTCTCTACCCTGGGGTGAGAGGGTCCCTCTGTTGCTCCATCTAATGCTTTCCTCTCTCTCTAATGGATGGCATGGCAGTGTCAATGTTTTCCCATGGATGGTTGGTGCTGGGAAATGGCATCAGGGTAAAGCCTTCACCACCAGGTAAGAGATGTCCAGAGGGACCTCTGGGAAGGGGTTTTATTTCGAGCCCTGAAATCCCTGGTGTCTGGTCAGCATTTGTGTTCCACTGCACTGATAGAGCTGCTTGGAATAAAGGAACCAGAGCCCCAAACATTGGCATTAGAACAAAAATGGCTTTTTGTGGGGCAAAACCAGAGTGGAAACAAGCCACAGACAGGCCCCAACAAAGGTCTCTGACCTTGCCTGAGGATGAGGACCATCACAGTACCTGCTGTGACAGCCCAGTGCCCACAGCCCTGCCTCGAGCTCCCCACAGTGACACGAGTGACAGACAGGGGTTTGTGGGATTCTGGGGCAGAGCAAAAGTCACTTTTACATTTCAGGATCCGAGGGGATCACACTGTCAGGGCAGACCTTTCCTGGAGTGGGAAGCTGTGCCAGGCTGCCTGAGCATTCCCGTTGGGCTCTGCCATGGAGGTGCCACAGCCAAGGCCACACCTCAGCCCCAGCACGTGCTGAGTCCAAGGGGGAAGTGGGCAAATGTCTGGGAATAGTTTCTCTGGTGCCAGGGGTGCCTGGTCACACCGGGAGCAGAGCTGAAGTGGCGCCTGTGTGGTGGCACGTTGTGGGTGCACTGCAGCCACCCCAGTGCCTGTTTGCCAAGTTAGTCACCACAGCCCGTGGTTACTAGATCTGGTAAACAAGAACAAACACAGACACTGGCATTGCAGGAGGCACAGTGAGCCCATGAGGCAATCCCTACCCAGCTTCCCAGGAGCTCTGTCAATCCCATTTCTTAGAAAAGAGGGAAAAAAAGGAAAAGAGACAAGGCACTGCTATTATTGCAGTAAGAGGCTGTGTCATGCTGGGCTCTGCAGCTAAATATATTCTGTGTTTACTGTAAGCAAGGACAGTGGGAAGCCTTCCGAAACGGCACGGGGGCTGATCCCATTTTTTTCAGCGATCAATCACGCCTGGCTTGAGCCATTTTTATCCTGACACAAATGGAAAATATTTTCCTGGTTTAATTTCTACTGATCAAAGACATTTCCTCAACAGAGAGGAGCCCCAGAGCTCTGGGGGGGAGAAGTCCTGAGGAAACTATTTGCCTGAGGAGACATGGATGCAGCTCACGTGCAGTGGGACACCCCGAGAGCAGAGAAGGCTCGTCAGGACACCACCCCTGAGAGGCAGGACACAATCCCACAAGTCAAGACCTCATTGCACACCCCAGGGGTGGTTGGCCAGGCTATTAATCCTTTTTCTTCCCCAATTAATTTGCTGCACAAGGCTTGGTGTTTATCACATGCCAGGCAAACACAGCGGTGGGAGCATCTCAAGGCTGCCCCGAGGTGTATGGATCCCCAATCCTGCACCAGCCCCTTCTTCCCCAGCTGGTGCCGTGAGCAGAGAAGGCTGTGGAGCTGCAGGGTTTTGGGGGCAGATACCTGTTTACTTTCTCCATAAGATTTCCCTAAACAGTGCTGGGAAACTCTCCTTCCCAGAGCTCATGGTGTCCGGAACTGACTCAGCTTTCTGCACAGGGAGGGTCCTGAGGACGAGCTCACCGACCCCAACAACCTGATGTCACAACTCTGTTTGCTGACACACAATACATTTAATCTCCACTTGTGCCCCCCAGCAGAG
Organism: Calyptomena viridis; assembly: GCA_013390005.1. Taxonomy (NCBI): domain Eukaryota; kingdom Metazoa; phylum Chordata; class Aves; order Passeriformes; family Eurylaimidae; genus Calyptomena; species Calyptomena viridis. Next base: position 173,754 of record WEIV01028645.1, on the reverse strand, counting down.
CAGTGACCGTGGGGATCCCCCTGTGCCCTGGCAGGGCAGCCCCCACTGCCTCATTCACACAGACCCTCGTGATGGGCAGATTGTCTCCTCAAGGCAGACACAAAGACAAATCTGATTTACTTCTCCCACGCAGATGCCGACAACTCCAGATCACGAACTGTTGGGCTGGTTTCTGGTTCGACCCCGAACTGCTGAGGGCTCAGAGCAGCACAGACTCACTGTCAGCACTTGGCTGCTTAGCCAGGCTCTGCCAGAGGGACTGCAAAGCACTGCTTGCCATACACACAGCATCACCCCCTTCCACCCCTCCTACACAGAGCTAAAATCTACTGGCAGTTCTAAACTGGTTCTTTTTTGTTTGAACTGCTGCATAAATAACCCACCAAACAGCCCCAAGCCCCTGCACACTGACACCTGACAAGGACTCAAGGGCAGAGCTCGAGAACAAAGACAAGGCTCGCCCTGTAAACAAGGCATCAGTCACTGAGTCTGTAACATTTAGGCAACGTGACTGTGGGGAAACATCCAGAAGGCACTGCTGTGAGAGCTAAACACGACTGAGAGCAGCACTGACAGGGAGCTGCTCAGAAAGCCTCGGCCTCACCTGCTGGATGTACCTGGGGCCGGGGCACAGGGGAGGTGCTCTGTGACTGTGCAGAGCACGTCTGTGCCCCACAGATGATTGTGGGAGCCTCCCTGCTCCGGCTCTGCCTGGCACAGACCTGTGGCAGCCAACACCAGCCTGAAACTGTTGTGGAGATAGGCTTTACAGCCCTGCTGCTGCTCTTTGGAGCGGGGCTGACGTGCACAGCCACTGGCACTTCGCTGGGAAAAACAACCCCTGGCAGAAGTTCAGTCACCTGCCATGACCCTGCGAGCAGCCACAGCATCCCTGGGGGTGGGCTGAGCCCCAGCACAAACCCGTGTGGCACCCATGATAACCTGTGTGACATCCATGCCAACCCGTGTGGCACCTGTGGAACTCCCACCCCCCAAAGCAGCAGGGACACAACCAGCCCCAGGTGCACCTGGGGGAGGATCTACAGTAGGGCCTGAGCTTCCAAAAACCACGGCCAAAGCCCCCCTGTGCAGCCAGCAGCCCCTGTGGCTTGGGGACAGCCACGGGGATGGGAAGGGCATCGCAGAAATTGCTTTTCTAGCAGCTACAAAGAGAAGCTGCTGGGCCACCAGAGAGGGCGGTAGGAGCCAAACACCATCTGTTCCCTCCCAGGAACTCTTTTGTTAGTGGAGGAATGAGCTACAAGGCTGATAACTACGCAGTGCCAGGTTCATCTCCCAAACGATTGACACAATGGTTGATTCCCTGATAAATCTCCACGGGCACAACTTTGCTCTTTCCCTCAGCTCTGATTATCTGTTTTCTTCTCCCAGCGCTTCTCAGCTATGCCAGCCCAAACCTCAGCTGCTCCTCCCCGAAACACAACAAGGAAGGAGCTCCCTCTGCCACGTGCCACTTTGCTTTGACACAGAATTAAGGAGCTGAAAAATAAATTTGCTGCTTTTCTGCTCAAGCCCGTCCCTCTGTGTTTCCCAACTCAGACGACTCGCAGGGTCACAACACTGCACAGAGCTCAGCCAGGCTCCCTCCTGACACAGCCCCAGGCAGACTGACCAGCCCGAGCTTTTGGTGACCCCCTGCCCGGCCCAGGAGCTCCTTTGCGCTGCCACAGAACTTCCCAGGTGCCCAGATCACCCCTGACACCCCGCCAGCCCCCCGTGCCACCTCACTGCTGTGCACTGTCCCCATCCTGCCTCCGCTCGGAGCCTCCCGCTCCCACTGGCTCGTCCCCTGTGGCACATCTGGCTCCCGACGAGCACATCTGGCTCCCGACGAGCACATCTGACCCCGAGCACAGCCTTGGGCCGCAGCCACGGCGGCTCCGGGAGCGGCGGGGGCACCGCAGCCCCCCGGCAGCACAAAGGCACATCCTGCCCGCCCCGTCCTGCGGCGGGGAGAGCGGCTGGGCAGAGATCAGAGCCCCGAGGAGGGGGGCACAGGGGCGCCGGGACGTGTGTCGGGGACTGTCGCCCGTGGGCCAGGCTGTGACAATGACCCGAGCCAGCCCCGCGGCCCAGCCCCGGGCAGGATTTCCCGTGGGCCCGTCCCTGCGGCTCCACACAATGAGCTGTCTGACAATGTCCCACAGCTGGAGACGGCTCTGCTTTCGCCCCGCTGCGGACACGGGTCCTCAGGACCTTCAGGAAGATCAAACAGGAAATCGGACAGAAAAAGAAAAAGGTTGTTCGTGCTCGAAAGTCTAAACTTTCATTGCTGACCCGGGAGGAAGATGCCGAAGTCAGGATATTAAATACTTTCCCTGGCTCCCATGGAAATAGCACAGGTTGTGCCAGCACATGCTCCCACCCCGCGGAGTTGTCTCAGCCCAGATCCTCCCCTGCCCACACCGGCAGCTTCCTTTGCCTGAGACCACCAGCACCCCTGCAGACATTTGGATTTGGGAAGCCTCGAGCACCAGGAGAAGCCACCCATGGCTTCCTTACACAGGCAGCCCCCCCTCCCCAGCCCCTCCATCCTCCTGGAAGCAGGAGTCCACAGGATGTGTCCTCAGCTCTGCCCTCCTGCATGCAGGGTTCCTGCTGAGGGTTCTGCCCGGTAAAAGTGTCAGAAGATTCTGTTTCTGTTCTGTTTCTTACCAGCCATGATTTACTTACTGCAACTGGCTATTCATTATGTCCTGCACTGCATTATTAACTTGGTGATCATACATTCAGCAGAGAATTTATGAGAAATGAGGAGACATTCATTATCAGTAACAGCACAGACTTTACTCTTATATGGTCTCCCTGCACAGAGTGATGCTCAGCTCCCCCAGAACTCCCCCAGCTCCCAGTCCTTGGGCCAGTGCAGAATGGGGCTGCTCTGCCCAGCTCCATCTATCTGCCTGCATCCCTCTCACTCAGGTCAGTCCTGATTTCTTTCCCTATTAAAAACTTTTCTGTTGGAATTTAACTGGCTTGATAGTGCAATCATGTCTTCTCTTGTCTCAAAACCAATAGATTTTTCCTGTTTTCTGGCAGGGAGCTGTGTGAGGATTGTTTGAGACATGTCTGTGCTTTCTAGCAACAGAAATGCAGCAGAAATGCCCTTAAAATACCTGCTTTGTCCTGAACCTCTGAACTGGGGACAAATACATCCCCCTGTCATGCAGCTCTGCACTGGGGACCCCAGGACGAGTCACAGGGGACACAGATGGCCAAGTTAAACTCTTGGGTTTTGTGAACAAAGGGCACAGTGTCCTGACGTGGGATTTGGACAAGTGTTCCCGGATGCTTTATTAAAGAAACTACAACCACAGAAAAACCCAAGCAACAGCCAAACAAACAGAAATCCCAGGTGGAGTCCCAGAGGCACACGAGTCCCTGTTGGAAGAGGCTGTGGGCAGGTTGGAGCCAAGGCAGGCACTGCCATTCACACGACCTGGATGTCTGACAACCTCTCAGGAATTTGGATTCCAAGAGGAACACAATGAACTGGTTCCTGTCTGACCTTAGAGCCATGCCACAGCTGCCTCTGCTGAGCACTCCATCCCAGAAACCTTTCCATCCCAGAAACCTTTCCCAGCAGAGAGCACACACCAGGAGAGGCATTTCTGAACCCCAGGAGGGCTGGGGTTCCCCAGCTGAAGGCCAGCAGGAGCAGCAGAGGCTGCAGGGAGCCAGACTTCCAGCTGCATCCTCTGATCCCGGGGGTGTTACAGGCTATGGAGGCTTCCACAGCAGTTAGTGGAGGGAAAGTTATGCAAAACAAGCCCCGGGGAACTGCACAGGCATCCCGGATTACCTTCTTTGGAGTGGTTTTGGAAGTTACATAAAGGCAGAGCAAGTTCTCTGCAAGGGTCTGTGGGACAGGCACTGGCTGCCTCAGCTGCCCCTGGCTCCCCTCCACCTCCTGCCTTGGCTCTGCTGGTTCCCTGCAGGTGCTGGGGGTTTTCCAGAAGCCCCTGCTGTGCTGTTTGGCCTGGTGAGTGCCCTGATTTGCCCCCACACACACACGGGGGCAGCCAGGGCGGGTGAGATCCTTGTGTAATTTGCAGCTTGGAGTGGGAGAATCTTCTGGGCCCATTTAATCAGGCTTTGCATCACCTACAAGTATTAACCCAGCTGCAGAGTCTCCAGCCCTCCCAAATCCTTCCCTGCAGCACTGGCTGGCTCTGACTGTGAGCCCCCGGGGCTCACTTTAGCCAACAATAAATCCTAAGTTCTTCGGTGTCAAAACCCTCCTGGCCACAGCCTGGGAAGGTGCCCGAGGGAAGGTGCCAGTGCTGCTGCCGTGGGAGGGACCTGGTGCCCCAAACTCAGCACAACCCTGCCCAGCCCCTGGCACCAAACCATGCCCGAGTGCCCAGAGCCCATCACAGCAGGAGAAGCAGAGCACAGTGAGGGACGTGGCTGCACTGCTCTGCAGACACTGGCGTTGGGAATTAATCCTCCCATTAACGAGTGAAATGGAGCATTTGTGTCTCACAAAGCAATTACACAATAATAGCAGGAGAATGATGATAGAAATCACATCTCTCAAGTTTTCCTCCAATCCAACACATGAATAATTCCTCCTAAGCATTACTGGGAAAGCAGTATTGAGACTGATATAAACAAAAATTACTGGAAAACAACAGACAAGGCATGCTTCATCGCTCTGTCAGAGCCAAGTACAACTAAATTTATACAAAGTGGGCAGAGAAGCTTGAAGGGGCAAAGACATTTGTTAGTGCTCCGTGCAAGATGAGCACAAGGAAACTCATGCTTGATCTTGGCAGCTTTCTGATGTCTTACTCCTAAAGTATCAGCTGTAGTCTCGGTTTCCATGGCAGATCCTTTTCTGAGCTTGTATCTTCCACAGATATTGCTAATTTATGCTCTCAGCAATGTCTCTGCAAATACCTGCCGAGCGATTCCGTGTGCACACGGAGTGATGACAACCACGCACACGTGAATGTGCCTCAGCTCTTGTTTTCAACCAGGGCATCACAAGAGTTTGGTTTCTACAGCCACTCAGTCTTGGCTGATCTTCTGGCACTGTTTTTTGCCCTAAGTGCCTCGATACCATCCAAGGAAGCACAGCACCTCCAGCATTTCAGCCAGAGACGTGTTGTGGGCAGGTTCCCCCTCCTGGAGTGCTCGGGGCAGCTCAGAGCAGGAGGGGGTGGCTGATGCCCATGGCCCTGATTCCTCTTCCCCTTCCATCTCATGTCAACACAGTCTATAAACCACAAGGGTCTTTCCCAGGCAGAGACCCAGGCACATCAAACCACCATATTTTCAGGGTGGATTTACCAGCCCTGCAAACGTTGAGCAAACAGTGACCAAGGTGTAATTCTCACCAATTTGGTGAGAGGCTGCACATCTGGCTGGAGAAGGGATAATCCCAGGGGTCTGCAAAGCTGTTGTTTATACACTGAAGCATGGAACAGCCTGCATGTACAAACAAAATTGGGACAAACCCAAAAAGTAACTCTCACAGTGACAGGACCAGCAGGAAGGAATGGCATGTGCAGAGAGAGCTCGTGCTGGAGAAACGGTGCAGAGTCCTGGCAGTGGGGGGAGCCCCCTGTTCTGGTGGGATGTGGTGGGTGTGGGGCACAGGACTGTGCCAGGGGGTGCCCTGCACCAACAGAGGAGTCCCAGGCAGGAAAGTGGTCAGACCCTGAAATGAGCCCTCTGCCTCTCCTAAGGATAAAAGCCTGGCTGGCCCTGGCCAGCTGGAAGTTGACCTGAGCCTGGATGGAACCGCAGTTGGGAGTCATTCTGGGGCCCAGGCAGCCCCCTGTCCCACTTGGCACATCACCTATGAGCAGCAGCTCCCAGGTAACACCCTTCTCTGCTCTGAGCCAGCACAAACACTTGCCCTTGAGGTGCTCTTACCTCTCCCCTGGCTCCTGCTGGCCACTGCAGAGGGGTTTTGCTGGGGCTCAGACACATCCCCTTCCTCTGTCCAAGGGAACAGAAGTTTTAAAGGGAATGTGGAATGAGAAGCATCTGGGTGATGTTCCTTTGCATCCTCCCTTCACTGTAGACAGAGGTCACCTCTGCAGCTCTCTGGTAAATAAGGGAAACCCCTGGTTCAAGTGGGATGGGGACAGAGGCTGTTCCTGGAGTCCTTCAGCGAGGGGGAGTAACTGGGTCAGCACCAAGAGTAAACAAGCTGTTAACTGTCCAAACAGACCCTCTGCAGCATCCGGCCCTTTAAAACATTAACCAAAACACACTTATCTCTGGCTCCCGGCCCCAGGGGACTTCTGAACCCGCAGCTATTGGGGCCAGATTTGATTGTGCTCGGTAACACCCAGGTATCAGAGCCCAGAGAGAGCTCCAGTGGTCAGAGCCAGTCCCCTGCAGGCAGCTGGGCCCTGTCCACAGTGTATCTTGAGAGGGAAGGCACCCAGAAGGGCCAGCAAGTCCAACCCTCTGCTTCTCACAGGGCTGCCAAAAACTAACCCATATGACTAAGAGTGAGTCCTCCAGGGGCTTGGCGTTGGCCAAGGGTGGTGTGGTGAGCACAGACTTTTTTGGAGCAGAGGTGAGTTTTCCTGGTGAGCAGGAAATTTAAGAAAAGGACACTGGAGGCAGGAGCAGAGCAGCAAACTCAGAATTTTCCTGCTACCCCTGAAAGCATTGCCATGTGCAGCTGTGCAGCCAAGGGTGTGAAACCTGGGGATCACCTGCCTTTGGGACAGCACTTGGAAATTAGAAAAAGCAGCTGTGTGCGCACTAAAAATGCTGGGAAGCAGCAGAAAGGATCCCATGCCCAGGCAGGAGCAGGTTTGCAGCATTACTGATGGACACCCAGCCAAGTGCTTCTTGAGAGGTGCAGGCTCTAGCCAACATCTTTTGCTAGTACTGCAGTAGTTCTCACCTGGAGTTTTACATGTTTGTAATACGATATATTCTGCACATGATGCTTTTCACGTGCAGCAGGGGCAGGAGTGGAGTTTGGGCTGTGCTGCCTCAGTCCCAACAGCGGTGGTTGAAGCCTGTGGCAGATCAAAGAAAAGTAGTTTCTGTTTCAGAAAAAAGAACTTTTCACCTGGTCTGCTGGACAGGGAAAAGTTGGCAACTTAACTGTTAAACTCGCCTGTGGCTGTTGGGTGTTGACATCATCGTGATCTCACCACTGTAACCTGAGCCCTCCGGCTTTTCCTCCCGCCTGCCTTTAAATACCAGTCCCGGAGCTGTCACAGCACCCACCCCTCCGACTGGAGTCCCAGGCAAACCCGGCAGCGCCCACGTCGATGAAAGCAAAGACAAGCTCCGGCCGTCCAGCCATGTCCACGTCCCTGCGAGTGAGTCCCTCTGTCCACGGCTACCGCTTCGACACCGCCCTGCGCAAGAAAGCCGCGGCCAACATCTTCGAAAGCATCAACCAAGAGTCTCTGCAGAAGCTCTTCAGAAACTCCGGAGACAAGAAGGCAGAGGAAAGAGCCAAGATAATCCTTGCCACAGACCAGGACGTGGAGGAGAAAACGAGAGCGCTAATGGCACTAAAGCAGAGGAGGAAAGACAAACTGCTCCAGTTCCTGACACTTCGGAAATACTTCATTAAAGTTCACTGAAGTGGTGAAGGGAGCAGAAATGGAGAACATTTTGGAACGAGACTGTTTGTAACCTCTCACCACACTCGGATGCTCCACTGCCCCATGGCACCGGGGACCTGGCAACCCGTCTGCAGGGCTNCAGCACTGGTGTGGACAGCAGCACAGAGGGTCCCCGAGGGAGGGCAGCTCCCAGTGAGAAGCAGCCGAGCTCAGGGGCTATGGGTGACCCACCACACCCGGCTGTGACTCGGGACCTTCTGACGGACTCTGTTCACTGAGTTCCCCCGGGAGTTTTGCCTTTCCAGACTTGTTTTGTTAAGACTTAGCACCTGCAGGGCCTCGCCGTGGCTGGTGGGGGGCTCTGGAGGACGATCAGCTGCTGCTCACGGTCACTCTGCATCTGTGAGGGCCCCAAATGCACTAAGTTCAGCCAGCAGGGAACCC